>ML342495.1:0-25799 GCA_005239505.1 Nicotiana paniculata | reverse complement strand
AATTGAAATAAGGAGAAAGGTGCACTGTGTTGAAAAATAATAAGAGTCACTTGAAAAAGAAGAAGAAAAAGAATAAAAGAAATAAATGAACACTTGTTGTGTTGAAAAAAAAAATATATATGTGATGACTCTTAATATATTAGTGCTTAAAGAAGTATGGGGAAATTAAAAAAAAATCGTTGTGAAGGTGGAATTTGGCTAGATTGAGTTTGAGGTCGAAAAGCTAAGTATGTGTATTAAAGTGCTTATGGAGGTGTAGCCATTGTTATATCTAAATGTATCCTACCCGTCCCGAAGCCTACATTACAACCAAATAAAAGTCCTAATTGATCCTAGACTGAATGAGCTCGATTAGTAGAGTAGTACACTACGGGCAAGCCTATGGTACATCTTTTGTGGCATATGAATGTTATTTCTGAGAGTGAGTGAATTCTTTCTATCTTAAGTTCCTATGTTGTTAAATTTCATTTTGTGTGGAACTAACTCTTGGATATGGTGAGGGCACATGATTCACAAAAGGAAAGGTAATGTTGTCGACCTCTAAGTTAGAGTAGTGAGTGGATTGTGAATTGAGCATGGTATATGTGAGTCGAGTATTGAGGCGAGGATGTCACGTCTGTGTACTTGAAATGTTTTAAATATTCTTGGTATCACATGTTAAGAGATTTGATTAATAAAATTGTGTACATGAGTGTAGTTTGATTGCTCGAGGACGAGCAAAGGTTTAACTGTGGGGTCNGCAATTTTGAAATCCAAATACTTGAACTTGTCAAGTACCTTTTCAATGTAGTGAGACTGTGATAATGCTAGACCTTGTGGAGTCTTGTGAATTCTGATTCCTAAGACCACATCAGCAACTCTTAAGTCTTTCATATCGAATTTGCTAGCCAACATGCGCTTTGTAGCATTTATATATGACATACTTTTTCTCATTATCAATATGTCATCAACATATAAACAAACAATGACTTCATGATCTGGAGTGCTTTTAATGTAAACACATTTGTCGCACTCGTTGATTTTAAACCCACTTGCCAACATTGTTTGATCAAATTTGGCATGCCATTATTTGGGTGCTTTTTTAAGTCCATAAAGTAACTTAACAAGTTTGCACACTTTCTTTTCTTTACCAGGAACCACAAAACCCTCAGGTTGTTCCATGTAAATCTCATCCTTCAATTCTCCATTTAAGAAAGTTGTTTTAACATCCATTTTATGGATTTCAAGATCATACACGGCTGCTAATGCCACTATCATCCTAATAAATGTTATCCTCGTTATTGGAAAGTAAGTGTCAAAGTAATCAAGGCCTTCCTTCTGTCTATAACCTTTGACAACAAGTCTTGCCTTATATTTGTCAATAGTGCCATCAGCTTTCATTTTCCGTTTAAAAATCCATTTTGAACCTAAAGGCTTATTTCCAGGAGGAAGATCAACCATTTCCCATGTATGGTTATCCAAAATTGATTGAATCTCACTATTGATTACCTCTTTCCAAAATTCTGAATCAGAAGATGACATAGCTTCTTTAAAAGTTTGAGGTTCATTTTCAAGCAAGAATGTCACAAAATCTGGTCCAAAGGAAGTAGATGTTCTTTGACGTTTGTTATGCCTTGGATCTTCTACACTTGGAGTATTTTCCTTTGGTTCTTCCCGAGGTCGTTTAGGTCTTTTACTTAACGACTCACATTCAGTTTTATACGGATAAATGCTTTCAAAGAATTCAGCATTATCTGATTCCATTACTGTAATAACATGAATCTCGGGATTATCGGATTTATGGACCAAAAACCGACATGCTTTACTGTTTGTAGCATATCCAATGAAAACACAATCTACTATTTTTGGTCCGATTTTAACCTTTTTAGGTAAAGGAACTTGTACCTTTGCTAGACACCCCCACACTTTGAAATATTTCAAGTTAGGTTTTCTTCCTTTCCATTTTTCATATGGAATAGATTGCGTTTTGTTGTGGGGTGATCTGTTGAGTATTCGGTTAGCTGTAAGGATAGCTTCCCCCCACAAACACTGCGATAATCCAGAACTTACTAATAAAGAATTCATCATTTCCTTTAATGTGCGATTTTTTCTTTCCGCAATTCCATTGGATTGAGGTGTGTAAGGTGCAGTAGTTTGATGGATAATTCCATATTCCGAATATATTTCTGCAAACGGAGATTCATATTGTCCACCTCTATCACTTCAAATCATTTTGATCTTTTTATTTAATTGATTCTCCACTTCATTCTTGTACTGCTTAAATGCTTCAATTGCTTCATCCTTACTATTAAGCAAATAAACATAGCAATATCGAGTGTAGTCGTTAATAAAAGTAATAAAATACTTTTTCCCACCTCGAGATGGTGTCGACTTCATATCGCAAATGTCAATATGAATTAAGTCTAAAGGATTTGAATTCCTTTCAACAGACTTATAAGGATGTTTTACAAACTTAGATTCAACACATATTTGACATTTCGATTTATTACACTCGAATTTAGGCAATACTTCTAAATTAATTAACTTCCGCAAGGTTTTATAATTGACATGTCCTAAACGAATATGCCATAAATCATTTGACTACAACAAATAAGAAGAAGCTGAAATTTTATTCATACTATCAACAACCATTACATTGAGTTAGAAAAGGCCCTTCGTGAGTTAACGTTTTCCTACATACATTTCATTCTTGCTCACAACAACTTTATCAGAAACAAATACACATTTGAATCCATTCTTCACAAGTAAATAAGTAGAAACTAAATTCTTCCTAATAGTAGGAACATAAAGAACGTTGTTGAGCGTTAACACCTTGCCAGAAGTCATCTTTAAAAATATCTTCCCATAACCTTCAATCTTGGTTGTTGAATTATTTCTCATGGAAATCTCTTCTTCGGGACTAGTAATAGAGTAAGTCGCAAATGCTTCTTTGATAGCACAAACATGTCGAGTGGCTCCAAAGTCAATCCACCACTCCTTCGGATTTCCAACTAAGTTGCATTCCGAAAGCATTGCACAAAGATCATCAATGTCATCATTCTTCTCCACTATGTTGGCATGTCCCTTCTTCTTATCCTTTTTCGGGAGACGACAATCAGGGGCTTTGTGACCAACTTTTCCACAGTTGTGGGAGTTGCCCTTGAATTTCTTTTTGTTCTGCTTCTTAGTCTGTCCAGAAGTTCTCTTCCTCTTCTTACTTTTTGGAGCAGTCTCCTCAACGATATTAGCTCCCATGATCGTTGAATTTCCACGAGACTTCTTCTCGGCTGTTTTGTTGTCTTCCACGAGAAAATTTCCCCGGTTTTTCTGCCGGTGGAACAGCAGTTTGGTTGACGAGGCTATCATCGTTGCCACAACAGTCGCAGAAGAATTTCCATTATCAATTTCCATTTCTCACTGTCAACAACAGAAGAGTTCAATCAATGGCAAAACCAGAACAGTAAACAATATTGTAATTAACAATAAACAATATGTATAATAAATAAAAATCGAAGATTTTATATATTATTTCACAGAAAACGATGAAGTTTTTATGTTATTCAAATCGTTTTCTAAATTTTAAAACTCTGATGAAGTTTTTATATCTTCAAATCAGAATAATAAAATTCAGAAGGAGTAGAAAACCACACAAGTTTTAATTTCCACAAACAGAATACAGAATATAATAAAAAAATAATTTCCTTAAGATTGTTATTAATTTGTATTGCTGTAAAATAAATAAAACAGTATACTTTCTGAAAATACAGAAACAAAAAAGTTAGTAGAACTAGAACGTCAATTCTCTTCTAAAAATAGAATAGGAAAAAACCGAGCCCACTGAATACACAGTGTGTCCTTAAGGAAATTATTCTCCTCAAGTACCCGAGGTTTTGGAATATATCCTCCCAGGATAGAACGATTTAACTCAACAGCGTATCAGTACCAAAAACTCTGGTGATCGGCAAACCACTCGATGGTCGTAAAACACACTGAAATATTTTGTGCAGAAGAAGAAGAAGAAGAAGTTCAGAAAATTTAGTAAGTAAAAATTCTGGGATTCAAGGCATATTTATAGCCAATTTCGTACTGTTTCTGAAAAGGTTTTGCAACCTTTCAGAACAACCATAGATGTTGGAACAAGTGTGAATATTGCGGAAAAATTAAAAATAGATTTAAAATAATCCGGGAAAGAAAAACGGACCAGACCGGACCAGGTCGCGGGTCATGGGTTATTCCGAATTGAATTTTCGTTAATTAATTAAATAATTTGAAAGGAATTTTGTCTAAAAAGATTAATTAATCAATCGATCTTTGACCAAATCCAAATCCGAATCCGAAACGGACCGGACCGGACCGGATCGCGGGTGATGGGTTTATTCCGGATTGAATTTTCGTTAATTATTAAATTAATTAATTAAATAATTTGAAAGGAATTTTATCCAAAAAGATTAATCTGAACCCGAAGCTGAGTCGAGCGGGCGACGACGGTGCGAGACTTGCCTTCTTCTCAACTCTTTAAGAGCTAGAAGAAGAGTTTTTCTATATATACACATATATTTTCTTTTCTTCTTCCAATAAGGGACAAAGTGCACTAATTCAAAATTTCACTTCCCTCCATTTCTTTTCCCACCATTTTTCATTCACTCTCTTTAAGCTACACCAAAGTTAAATTAAGCTACACTAAACTTAAAGACCAACAATTAGCACCTTCAATTTGGCTCCAAATATNTTTTTAGTATAATTTGACCCTTAATGTAAATAGTGAATTTTCTTATTTATATAGTCCTTTTAAAGTCTAAAAATATTTATATATATATATATATATATATATATATATATATATATATATATTTTACAACATTCAAGAATTTAAAATTATTAATTCCATTTCCACTTTAACTTTTACTATGTGTTATCGGTCACTATATATTATGGGAAAACATTTAGCCTTTTATAGTGCAATTAAAATATAAAAGAAAAACCATGATACCATTTACTCATCATATCGTTGTACCATCATGATATAACATATCGATTTATCAAAGCCTATCTTTATCGGCTAAAAATCCTTGATCCTTATCATGAACTTATGATTGCAGCCTCTAATTATAGATTTACAAATTATAAATTGGTAAGGAAGAGTTAATTACGAGGAAACCTACAATTGGCAGAGTCCCCTTGAAGCTTAGTTTGAGGACAGTGAAGATTCAAGAAGAAAGTGATTACATAATAATGAGGGATATCATTAAGATCTATCTCACGACCCAAAATCCCTAAGGTCGTGATGGCGCGGGACACCATTATCAGACAAGCCAATCATTAATTAGTCGAAATAAATTTCTGTTTATCATTTATGAAAAATCATTTCCTTTCACTTTATTACGTGTTAACTAAATAAAATCTGTCAAGTAAAACAATAGTTTAAATATTACACTTTAGAAAATATATCCCAACACATCCCAGAACCCGGTGTCACAAGTACATTAGCAATTTCTACGAATTTCTACAATCATTACAAACCTTGTCCGAAATACAAGTTGGACAAGGAATTCAAAATGAAAATAAATATAGTACGAGGGAGACTCTGTCAGCTGCGGAGCGCCTCCGGATGATGCATCTCGCCTAAGTCTCCGAATCCTCCACATTGCTATGAAAGTGCCTGTGCAATAAAATGCACAGCAAGTGCAGCATAAGTACACAAATAACGTGTACTCAGTAAGTCGTCCGCCTAACCTCAGAGAGGTAGTGACGAGAGGTCGAATTAGACACTCACTAGGGTCCAACAATTTAAGTAGCATCATAAGACGAACACGATAGGCATATAAAGGTAGTAAAGCAGCATATATATAAGGCACTGAAATCCAAGTAAATACTGGAAGTAAACAAACAGTTACCATTTTCTCATTGTTTTCCCAAATATCTTGAAAAGACAATTTCTTCTTTGTTTTCCCCCAAATATCATAAATCAACAATTACTTCTTTATTTTTTCCCAAATATCTTATCACTTCAAAAATCATTAAAAACATTTAACAATTTAGCATGCGCATACGGGATAAGGACAACCGGCCTGAGCTGTCATAATAATCAACTCTGTGCACTACCGAGGATCGAACGGCCCGTACCAAAAGTGCACCTCTCAATAAAATACTCATGTCTATGCACTACCAAGGATCGAACTTCCCGTACCAAAAGTGCATCTCTCAATATAATAATCATCTCTGTGCACTGCCGATGATCGAACGGCCCGTCCCATAAGTGCACCTCTCAATATAATGATCATGTCTATGCACTGCCGAGCATCGAACGGCCCGTACCAAAAGTGCATTTTAAATTTGTCGTGGTGTACGGCCCGCTCCCATGAGAGTGGGGGAAATAACACTCCGCTCGCGGAATGTAAATTACAAAGTGGTCACATGCCGACATGCACAATCAACAATCCAACCCGAATACGTCGGTAACAAAAATACTCAAGTAAATGACCGATTTATCTTTTAAAACAACAAAATAGTATTTAAATCCTTTTTCAAAATTCACTTGCCAAGTTTTTATAATGTTTAATAATACAACCTTATCCGGAAATACAATTGCCTGCGAAGGCAAATCAATTCTCTTTTTAGATGATTAAAAAAATAAACTCTAATCTTCCTTAGTCATTCGATTACAGTTTCAATTATATTAGCAGTCTAACATTACATACAAGATCACAGGTACAACAGATAAGGCATGCTAGTGGGTCCTAGGCTACCCGGACATGGCATAATAGTAGCTATGCTCAGACTTCCGTCACCTCGTGCGTACGTAGCCCCCCAAGATAATAGGATATACTTAGTTAATTCACCTAGGGGATAATTCCCCCTCACAAAGTTAGAAAGGAGACTTACCTTGCTTCGAAATTCCATAACCGGTCTCCCAGCCCTTCCGATGACTCCATACGTGGCACAATGCTCCGAAACTATCCAAACGAAGACAAATCAATGAAAATATACTCTAATATTTGCAAAAATTCCAAATTATATAATGCCCCAACTCCGCTCAGTGAACTGACCAAAATGCCCTCGGGCCCACGTGCTTGGAATCCGAAATTTCTCGAAGATACATTCTACCCATAGCCTTTTTTTTTCTAGTTCAATTATACACTTTACTCAAATATTCATGCTCAATTCGTGGCTAAACTCCAATTTACCAAATGTCTTGGTTTCCTTCAACATTCCCAAATTTTCCTCAATTCCCATACCGAATTTATGCAATAATCTTGTATTTAATTCAAAAACGTGAAGAAATTACTTACCTTGCGATCCTTGACGAAATCCTCTCCTTGAAGCTCCTCAAAATCGCCCATAGCATATGAAAATAGATGGAGAAATGTCCAAATTCTTGCTTAAAAACAATCTGTCCAGGCCTATTTCCGCACCTATGGTCCCCTTGTCGCACTTGCGCTTTCGCAGGTGCGCCCAAATCTCCCGCACCTGCGGCCTCCTTGGCTCCAGCCCAATTTCACACCTGCGATGCCCTTAGCCGCACCTACGGCTACGCACCTGTGGCCAAAGCCTCGCAGGTGCGGTCACACCAGATGACAGCAACCTTCAGCTTTCTTCAACTGCAAATATTGATCTGTTAACCACCCGGAATCCACCCGAGGCCACTGGGACCCCGTCCAATTATACCAACCTTCTTCAAAACACAATGCAGACTTGCTCGAGGCCTCAAATCACATTAAACAACATCGAAACCACAAATCGCACTCAAATCCCAACTTTATGAACTTAGAAATTGCCAACTTCTACATCCGATGCCGAAACCTATCAAATCACGTCCGATTGACTTCAAATTTTGCACAAAAGTCATATTTGACATTGTGGACCTGCTCCAACTTCCAAAATCACATTCCGAACCCGATATCAAAATTTCCACTTCCGGTTGGATTTCTCAAAAACCTTCAAATTTCTATCTTTAGCCAAATGATTCCAAAATGACCTACGGACATCCAAATTCACTTCCGATCGCGCTCCCAACTCCAGAATCACCATATGAAGCTATTACCAGACTAAAAATCCCAAACGGAGATCAGCATCAGTGCAATGCGCTTTAGGACAAACTTAGGAAATTTCTTCAAAAATGCTAACCTCCGTAATATGCATCGAAACGCTCCCGGGTTATCCAAAACCCGATCCGGACATACGCCCAAGTCCGAAATCATCATACGAACCTGAAGGAAACTTCAAATCATGATTCGGAGGTCGTTTACTCAAAATTCCAATCTTAGTTGATTCTTCCAACTTAAGGCTTCTGAAATGAGAATTTTCTTTCCAAATCAACTCTAAACTTCCCGAAATTCAATTCCGACCACACCTACAAGTGATAATACCTGAAATGGAGTTGTTCACGACTTCAAACCGATGAACGACGCACTAGATCTCAAAATGACCGGTCGGGTCGTTACATTCTAGACCTTAAAAGTGATTACTAACACTTTATACCATACGTGCAGATTTAATTGTAGTAATTAATTTCGTGTTTTCTTTTTTTTTTTTNGGGGGGGGGGGGGTTAGGGGGGAGCAAGTGTTGATTGGATAGAAGAGGTTGCTAATTTTTGGCTAAAAATATGAAATTATGTTGAGAAAGAAGCTCAAAATTGTGTTCTTGGCTTATAGCCAGGGGCAGATTTAGGGGGCGGAAGGGGTTCATCCGAACCCCTTTCGCCGAAAACTTACACTGTATATATAAGGCAAAATCTGTCTTTACCTCTATATATTAAGTTTTGAACCCCCTTAACACAATTCAGAAGTATAGTTTAGTGGTCAAGGGGGTTCAAAACCTTGATAAGGTCATAGGTTCAATTCTCACTAGCTACAAAAAAAATTTTTGGAACCCCCTTCATGGAGATCCTGCCTCCGCCACTGTTATAGCTCTACCAACTTGTTCTCTTCTTTCCAAGTGAACGGAGTTTGAAAGTGAGTGAGTTTGTGCATAAATTCGAGACATACATTTCTGGTAAGGCACTCTGATGCCATGAGATGGAAATAAAGATGTTGACTTTGGTTAGTAAGAAAAGAGTGTAGGATATGGTCATGTTGATGTCTTACCTGACTTTGGCTGGCAATCGTTTTGATGTAGCCATGTTGATCCACTTCTTTTCTTATTTCCTTTAAACCCTCGCCGTCTATACCGGAGGATCAACACCATTCCACTTTGTTTTCGGTCCACATCGGATATTAGGGGTTGAGTTAAGTTGAGGAGAGGGGGTTTCAAATCTTAGGTGTTATATTTTAATACCTTTTTAAATTCCTTGTATTATGTTTGGTGAGAGATTGGTTTTGTGGCTCTTTACAAATTTATTTTAAGTTTTATGACTGTATAGGATAAAACATGTTTATATTTAATGATCACATGACAAAGTGACACGTGGAGCCGAAGACAGAAGATAGCCGGATCCCACTACAAGAAAAATGACTTTTAGGGACGAGAATAATAGTCCCTAAAAGCCTAATTCTGGTCCTAGAATATATATAGCGACCAGTTAAAACAGGTCATCACCGGTCGCTAGATCCTTTGTCGTTAAAGGCTATTAACGATGGGTTTGACATCTGGCCCCTAAATATGTTTAGCGATCAGACTAATACCGGTCCTTGAAAGGTATTAACGACTAGTTGTATTGGGGTCCTTAAATAATTTCAAGGACCAGAAATATGGTCTTTACTGCAAATTTGTCGTGTAATATTTAACGTTTTTAAACATTTAGCAACGAGTTTACATGTCCTAAAACCCTTTAAGGATAAGAAGATCTGATCATTAATCTTGTTAAGGACCAAGCATGGGTGGTTGATCACGCCTAACTATGCCTTATAAAAAGGACAAAGCGGTCGTTGCAAATATATTCTGGTTATCAAGTCCGGAGTCGAATCCCAGAGGGAATTAACCTATCAATGACAGCTATCAGACTCACACAATTTCACGTAATCAACTTTCCAAGATATTTAGATACCAGATTGGTTGTTTTCTAACTAACTATTACTTAATGAGAATGCAGTAAAAATAAGAACTAACTACGAATGGGTTGTAAACAATGATTGGAATGATCTAAAGTTATGATTTCCCCTATTGTCGGAATCCTTTACGCTATATTTGTTATAAACTTACCTATTATCCCAAACCCACCCAAGCCACTTGAGACCTCGTCTGAAGATACCAAAAAGTTCCATAACACAAAAGGACCTCACTCGCGCAATCAGAACACCAAAATAACCTCTAAAATCACAAATTGGACACCAAAGCACATGAAAATAACAATGAACTTCAACAACTTCTAGAATCTTAACCGAGCGTCTGAACCATATCAAATCAACTCCAAATGATACCAAATTTTGCAGGAAATTTCCAAATGAAGAAACTGACCTATTCCAAGTTTCAAAATTACAATCCGGACCCGATAGCATTAAAGTCAAACCATAGTCAAACTTAGAAAAATTCTAAACCTTTAAATTGCCAACTTTCGCCAAATAATGCAGAAACCTTTTAGAAACATCCAAATATAATTCCAGGCATACTACCAAGTTCAAAATCACCGTCCGGACCTATCGAAATTGTCAAAACTCCGATTCGAGGTCAAATACTCAAAATTCAAACCCTGGATCAGTTCCTTCAACTTCAAGCCTCTCAAATGAGAGTCACTCCTGAAAATCCTTTCCAAACCTCTCAAAAACCTGAAACGATGATGCACGCAAGTCATAATACACTGTGTGAAGCTATTCATGACCTCAAACTTCCGATCCGAATGCATTTGCTCAAAACGACCAGTCGTGTCGTTACAAGAGGTGTCATATTCTACTTCATCATCACATTCGGCCTCCTCTTCTTCACATGATTCTCTACTTTCTTCCCTTTCATATGCTTCTTCCATAAGGATTATGGTTCTTATATTAGGACATTCACTTGTTTTATGACCATATCCTTGACATTTATAGCACCTATTAGAGTTAGGATTTTGAAAATAAAGTTTAGAATTGTTACCTCCCTCGTTAGCCTCCACCTTTGGTTTGCCTTAGTCATTTAGCCACGTGGAGTCAACTTTTGGCTTGTGTCACAACCCAAAATCCATAAGGTCGTGATGGCGCCGGACATCATTGTCAGGCAAGCCAATCATTAATTAATTGAAATAATTTTCCTTTTTTTACATTTATGAAAAAGCATTTCCTTTCACTTTATTACATATTAACTAAATAAAATATGTCAAGTAAAACAATAGTTTAAATATTACACTTTAGCAAATATATCCCAACACATCCCAGAGCCCGGTGTCACAAGTACATGAGCAATTTCTAAGAATTTATACAATCATTACAAAGCTTGTCTGAAATACAATTTGGACAAGGAATTTAAAATGAAAATAAATACAGTACGAGGGAGACTCTGTCAGCTGCGATCGCCTCCGGATGATGCAGCTCGCCTAAGTCTCCGAAACCTCCACATTGCTATGAAAGTACCTGTGCAATAAAATGCACAGCAAGTGTAGCATGAGTACAAAAACAACGTGTACTCAGTAAGTCGCCTGCCTAACCTCAGAGAGGTAGTGACGAGAGGTCGAATTAGACACTCACTAGGGTCCAACAATTTATTTAACAGCATAAGATGAACACGATAGGCATGTAAAGGTAGTAAAGCAGCATATATATAAAGCATTGAAATCCAAGTAAATACTGGAGGTAAACAAATAGTTACCACTTTCTCATTATTTTCCCAAATATCTTAAATAAATAATTTCCTCTTTGTTTTCCCCCAAATATCATAAATCAACAATTACTTCTTTATTTTCCCCAAATATCTTATCACTTCAAAAAAAAATTCATGAAAAACATTTAACAATTTAGCATGCGCATACGGGATAAGGACAACCGGCCTGAGTCATCATAATAATCATCTTTGTGCACTGCCGAGCGTCGAACGGCCAGAACCATAATATTTCTTTCAATCTCGCCGTGGCATACGGCCCGCTCCCATGAGAGTGGGGGAAATAACACTCCGCTCGTGGAATGTAAATTGCGAAGCGGTCACTTGCAGTCATGCACAATCAACAGTCCACCCCGACTACGTCGGGAACACAAATACCCAAGTAAATGACTGGTTCCTCTTTTAAAACCTCGAAATAGTATTTAAATCCTTTTTTCGAAACTCACTTGCCAAGTTTTTATAATGTTTAATAACATAACCTTATCCGGAAATACAAATGCCCACAAAGGAAATAAATTCTCTTTTTAGATGCTTAAGAAAATAAACTCTAATCTTCTTTAGTCATTTAATTACAATTTCAATTCTATTAGTAGTCTAATATTACAGACAAGATCACAGGTACAACAGGTAAAGCATGCTAGTGGGTCCTAGGCTACCCGGATATGGCATAATAGTAGCTATGCACGGACTCCCATCACCTCGTGCGTACGTAGCCCCCGCAGATAGTAACACTTAATTAATTAGTTCACCTAGGAGGACAATTCCCCCTCAGAAATTTAGAAAGGAGACTTACCTCGCTCCGAAATTCCATAACCGGCCTCCAAGCCCTTCCGATGACTCAAATCGTTGCACAATGCGCCGAAACTATCCAAACAACGACAAACCAATGAAAATATACTCTAATATTTGCAACAATTCCAAATTATATAATGCCCCAACTCCACTCAGTGAAATGACCAAAATACCCTCGGGCCCACGTGCCCAGAATCCAAAATTTCTCGAAGATATACCCTACCCATAGCTTTACTAGTTCAAATATACAATTTAATCTAAATTTCATGCTCAAATTCGTGGCTAAAAACCCAAATTACAATTTTCTGGGTTCCTTTAAGATTTTCCAATTTCCATGTCTAATTCATGCATATAATCTTGTATTTAACTTTAAAACGGGAGGAATTTACTTACCTAGTGATGCTTGGTGGAAAACCCCTCTTGAAGCTCCTCAAACTCGCCCACATCCATGAAACAAATGAAAGAAATGACCAACATTTCGCATATAAACCAATCTGCCCAGGCTTCAATTTACTCTCTGCGTTCGTATACCCACGAGTGCGTTCGCAGAGCTTCATCGAGCCAACACTCCACGATCGTGATCCCCTACCCGCGTTCGCATAGGCCAAAGGGCCCCAACTCCCTTTTCCTCTACGCATTCGCACACCTGACCCCGCGTTCACGTAGAGATCACGACCCAAGCCACCATGTTTTCACTCCCTGCTCCGCGAACGTACAAGCCAAACTAGCAGCCCTCAAATTTCCTTCTATGCGATCACACACAAGGGACCGCAATCGCATAGCACACCAGATACACCAAAAGACAGCAGCAGCAAAACAGAGAAAAATGGTCTAAAATTACCCCAAAACACACCCGAGGCCCCCAAGACCCGTCCAAATCACACGACTTAGTCCCATAACATCCCATGGACTTGATCGAGGCCTCAAATCCCATAAAAAACTCCGAAATCACGAATCGCACCCAAACTCAAACTTTATGAACTTAGAAATTTCCAACTTCTACACCGATGTCGAAACCTATCAAATCATGTTCGATTGACCCCAAATTTTTCACACAAGATTTTCGACATTACGGACCTGCTCCAACTTCCGGAATCGCATTCCAACCCTGATATCAAAATTTCCACTTCCGGTCGGATTTCTCAAAAACCTTCAAATTTCTATCTTTAGCCAAATGACTCAAAAATGACCTATGGACATCCAAATTCACTTCCGATCGCGCTCCCAACTCCAGAATCACCATACAAAGCTATTCCCATACTTGTAATCCCAAACGGACATCCACATCACTGAAATACGCTTCAGCCCAAACTTAGGAAATTTCTTCAAAAATGTTAACTTCCACAATGTGCATCGAAACGCTCTCAGGTTATCCAAAACCCGATTCGGACATACACCCAAGTCCGAAATCATCGTACGAACCTGCATGAACCTTTAAATCCTGATTCAGAGGTCATTTACTCAAAATTCTAATCTTAGTTAATTATTCCAACTTAAGGCTTCTGAAATGAGAATTTTCTTTCCAAATCAACTCTAAACTTTCTGAAATTCAATTCCGGCCACACCTACAAGTTATAATACCTGATATGGAGTTGCTCACGACTTCAAACCACTGAACGACGCGCTATATCTCAAAATGATCGGTCGGGTCGTTACAGCTTTTTTTCATTTGAAAGAGATTGTCAAGTTTCCTTGTTTTTGAACCATGAAATGTTGTAATTTTTGGATTTTCTCTATTGATTTGCCTCTCTTCTTGGAGTTTATTTTCAACCTTGATAGCCCCTTGGAGTGCCTCATGTATAGTAATAAATTTGTGTAAAGTCATTTAGCAAGAAATTTCATGCTTAAGCCCCGCCAAAAATCTAGAAATCATGAGTATTCCATTATCATCAAGACTGGCTCTAACACTAGTGGTCTCCAACTCTTCAACTTAAGCCTCCACATTCTTGTTTCCTTGCTTCATATTGTAAAATTTGGTAAGCAAGTCATTCACATACTCTTCGGGCACAAATCTTGCTCTCATTGTAACGACCCAACCGGTCGTTTCGTGTCAAGAACCCCGTGCCCCTAAATGAGACTCTCTGTAGTTGCTTTTACTGATTTATGACTTGCGGGGATGGGTGGTTTGAGGTTTGGAGGAGTTTGGTGTAGTATAGGAACATTTGGTTCCTTAAGGTTGGCCTTAAAGGCCAAGTTTGACTTCAGTCAACATTTTCAATAAACGACCCCGAAATCGAGATTAGAAGATTCTGGTACGTTCGTATGATGATTTTGGACTTGGGCGTTATTTCGGAACAGGTTTTGGATGACCCGGGAGCATTTTGGCGCCAAATAGTGAAATAAGAATGTCCTTAAGTTCAAATTGAGGTTTGGAACATGTTTTTGTGTTATCGAGGTCCGAACGGAATTCTAAGACCGGGAATAGTTCTGTTATGTCATTTATGACTTGCTTGCAAAATTTGGTGTCATTCCGAGTAGTATAGATAGGTTCGATGTATTGCTAGCGAATTCAAAGAACTTGAAGTTCTTAAGTTTGATCCAGTAGGTTTTGGGGTATGATTTTTAGATTTAGCATTGTTTCGGACGTTCCGAAGGCTCGAGCGAGTCCGTATTATGATTTAGGACTTCTTGGTATATTTGAATAGGGTCTCGGGTGGGCCCAGATGCCATTTGGGCATCGAGCAAGGCAAAAAAAGGCCTAAAATGACTGCTGGTGCACCAGATCTGGTGCGACCGCACCTGCGGAGGTCAAGTCGCAGGTGCGAGACCGCTCCTACGGTCCCAGCCTCGCAGGTGCGACTCCTGCGGGAGTTGCCAATTTCCGCAGGTGCGGACCCCTTTCCGCAGAAGCGGAGCCGCAGGTGCGGAATTCACTCCGCAGGTACGAAACCAGGCCCCCTTCCCCTTCCTCGCAGGTGCGGTCCTCGAGCCGCAGGTGCGAAAAGCCTATAAGCAGTGCACTTCGTTTTAAACACATTAGCCATTTTTTACCACTTTTCTTCATTCTTGGGCGATTTTGATAGCATGCAAGGAGGATATTCGACCTAGCTACTGTGAGGTAAGTAATTCCTACTATGAATTTAGCTTATTACTTGAATTGTTAGGTAGATTAACACCACAATTAGTTGAAACCATGGGTTAGACTAAAAACCTAGTTTTTTGACAAAAATGGGAAATTACCAAGAATTTGTTGAGGAATCAAACAAAAACTATATAATATTGATCCTTAGGCCATGGGTGATAGTTTCCTTCAAAAAATTCCGGAATCCGAGCATGTGGGCCTGGGGCCGTATTTTGGGATTTTGCAACTTAGGTTGAAATAATCATTTAAATAGGGAAATTTCATACTTTTGAGTATAGATTGATTTATCTATGGAATATTTGACTAGTTTCGAGTCCTTGGGCGACGAATTTGGAGTTCCGGTCGCATTCTTGACCCGGGAAGTAGACTTGACGCGAGGTAAGTTTCCTTTCTAACCTTGTAAGAGGGAATTTTCCCCATAGGTGAATTAAATGATTATGTGTCATAGTTTTGGGGGACTACGTACGTGCGAGGTCGCGAGAGCCCATGCGTAGTGACTATTATTGTTATCTCTGGGTAGTTAGGCCCACACCATGCCATGTGCATTTCATTAACTTGAGTTATATGCTTTGTAACTTCACTGTATGCAACTTTGTTTTTAAGGAAACCGAGAATTTGATGTTTTAAAGGAATTGTTATTTGAAAAGAATTGAAAGAAAGATGTTGTGTTTGCATGAGACCGCTTCGTAATTTATCTCCCGCGAGCGGAGTGATTCTTTCCCCTACTCTCATGGGAGCGGGCTGTATGCCACAGAAGGTTGATAGATGAATCTATGGTTCACGGCGTTCGGGCCCTTCGGCAGTGCACAGTTATTATTATTATGTTGGCCCAGGCCAGATGTCTTTATTCCACTATGGACATGTTATTTTCCTAATATTGTTTATGATTGTTGAGTTGTGAAATATCCTGGAGGATCGAACTGAAAACTTGTAAATTGATGCTTCACTACATATTTGGATTTTATTACGATTTGATATTTATCTCCTTACTACCATGCTTACTTGTTGTCCTCTTTTAAATTATCACCTAAATATACTGTTTGAACCCTAGTAAGTGTCAAGTCGACCTCTCGTCACTACTTCTTCGAGATTAGGCGGGATACTTACTGTGTACATATTGTTTATGTACTCATACTACGCTTTGTACTTAATTGTACATGTTCTGAGGCAGGTGCATCTGGGTTCCAGTCTGGAGCTCGTTCCTTAGTTATACTGATCGAGGATTCACGGTGAGCTGCTTCCTCTTGGCGACTTTCAGCAGCACCCTGGAGCTATTCTTTTGTTATTTCTGTCTATACTCACTCAGACAGTAGGACAGACTTTCATTATTTTGATATTATTCTACTAGATGTCTGTAGACTTGTGACACTTGTTCCTGGCACACACACGCTAGTAGAATTTATTTTGGGATGTAATCGTTAATTATGACTTCATGATTATTTATTTTTCATAAAAGCTGCCTAAGTTACTCGTTTCTACTTAATGTCTCAAAGCTAAGTTAAGCAAGTGTTGAAAAATATTTTTTGGTAAACTACCTGAAATCACTAGTAGATAATGGTTGTCTTGCCAGACGGCGGTGTTGGGCGCCATCGCGACCTGAGTTAGGATTTGGGTTGTGACAACATGGTATCAGAGCTCTAGGTTCAGGTAGGTCTCACAAGTTACAGGAAAACCCAATAGAGTCCTGCGGATCGATACAGAGACGTCTATATTTATTTTCGGGAGGCTATAGGGTGTTAGGAAATCTCTCTTTATTCATCTTCTATCGTGTAGTTGATGGTATACTAAATCTCACTCTTCTATTCTCTCACAGATGGTAAGGACGTGAGCAGCCGATGTTCCGGACCCTGGAGGGTCCGCTACCCCCATCATCTGAGGTCGTGGCAGAGGCCGGGGGAGGGTACCAGCCCGAGGAAGGGGACGAAGGCGTCCCAAGACTGTACCAGTCGCACCCCCAGCGGATCCAGTAGAGGATACCATCACTGAGGAGTAGGGCGAGGTGCCCGCAACAGATCCTGCCCCTTTAGATTTTACGATAGTGCCAGGATTTCAGGAGGTCATGGGTCGTATGATGCAGTTCATGGACACCATGACTCAGGCTGGTTTATTTCCACTAAATCCGGCCACATCTTAGGCGGGAAAGGTAGCACAGACCCCTACTGCACAGGCTGCCGGACATGCAGCAGCAGTATACTAGACCCCGGGTACACTACCCATGGGCGGGGTTCAGCTAGTGGCAACAGCAGCACCTAAGCCCAAACCAACTGCGGACGACGATCCGCAGAAGTTATTAGACAGATGGACCAGACTGCACCCTCCTATCTACGGAGGTGAGCGTCATGAGGATGCATAGGATTTTATTGATAGGTTCAGGGACAGACTGCACAACATGAGGATACTTGAGTCCCATGGGGTGGACTTCACTACTTTTTAGCTAGAGGGTAGGGCCCGCAGATGGTGGCAGTCCTACATTCTTGGCAGATCGGCAGATATATTCAACCCTCTGAGAGGGAAGAGCTGCGGTATCAGTTTGAGCAGCTGGAGAAGGGTCAGATATCAGTGACCGACTACGAGGCTAGGTTTTCTGAGCTGTCTCGTCACGCACTCATGATACTTCCTACTAACGCAGAGAGAGTGCAGAGATTTGTAGCTGGGTTGCATCCAGGTACTAGGTCCAACATGGACGGAGAGGTAGAGATGGGGACTCCTTATCAGCTTGTGGTAGAGATTGCTCGCAGGATCAAGGGTTATCGGTTGAGGAGCAGAGAGCTGGGTCAGCAAGATAAGAGGGATAGATTTTTTGGGGATTTCAGAGGTGATCCAGCTAGGGGCAGAGGTCAGTTTGGTAGGGGCCAGCCTAGTAGGCCCCCATATTCAGCACCACCACCACCTCGACGAGGTGTCCCAGCGAGGCCTTATTTCAGCGCCATGCCGGAGAGTTCTTATCGCCCGCCAGCTATTCAGGGTTCCTCCTGCGGGTATTCTGGTCATCAGAGGTCTACCAATCCTTATTTCAGTGCTGTGCCAGAGAGTTCCTACTGTCCTCCCGCTATTCAGGGTTCTTCTTTAGGGCAGCAGTCCATGGTGCCGGGAGGTTGTTATGAGTGTGGGGATCCAGGTCACATAAAGAGGCATTGTCCCAGGCTTCGGGGCAAGGCAGTGCAGCATGGTCACTAGCCTATGAGGTCAGCACCAGCGGTTCGGCCACCCAGAGGTGGAGGGCAGGCTGGTAGGGGTCATCCCAGAGGTGGAGGTCAGGCAGGGGGAGCCCAGTCAGCTCCTGTTTACTCCGGTGGAGGTCAGTCATCCGGCGATCCAGCCAGATTCTATGCTATTCCGGCCAGATCAGATGCAGTGGCCTTAGATGCAGTGATCACAAGTACTATATCAGTATGCGGTATAGATGCATCACTATTATTCGATCCAGGATCCACTTATTCATGTGGATCAGCCTTATTTGCTCATTCCCTGGATATTCCTCGTGAGTCCTTGCGTAATCCTATTTATGTGTCCACTCCTGTGGGCAATTCTGTGGTTGTGGACCAGATTTATCGGTCCTGTGTGGTTGCATTTTGTGGGTTCGAGACCAGAACGGACCTCCTATTGCTTGATATGGTTGATTTTGAGGTTATCATGGGCATGGATTGGATGTCTCCCTATCATGCCATTCTAGATTGACATGCCAAGACTGTTACTCTAGTCATGCCTGAGTTGTCGAGATTGGAGTGGAGAGGTTCCTCAGTTAGTGTCGCTAGTCGGGTTATTTCTTTCCCGAAGGTTCGACATATGGTCGAGAAGGGTTGTTTGGATTATCTTGCGTATGTGTGGGACACCACCGCCGAGTCTCCGACGATTGATTCAGTGCCAGTAGTTCGAGAGTTTGATGATGTATTCTCTTCAGACCTTCCAGGCATGCCACCGGATCGTGACGTTGATTTCTGCATTGACTTAGCTCCGGACACCCAACCCATATCTATTTCCCTAAATCGTATGGCTTCGAAGGAAGTGAAGGGACTAAAAGAGCAGCTCGAGGAGTTATTGGCTAAGGGGTTTATCAGATCGAGCGTATCGCCTTGGGGATGCTCCGGTGCTATTTGTGAAAAAGAAGGATGGGACTATGTAGATGTGTATTGACTACCGCCAGTTGAACAAGGTTACCATCAAGAACAAGTGCCCGTTGCCGCGTATCGATGATTTGTTTGACCAATTTCAGGGTGCTCGAGTGTTTTCTAAGATTAACTTGAGGTCGGGGTACCATCAGTTGAAGATTCGGGACTCGGATGTTCCAAAGACGGTCTTTCATACGAGATATGGTCATTATGAGTTCTTGGTGATGTCCTTTGGCTTGACTAATTCCCCAGCAGCATTTATGGACTTGATGAACAGGGTGTTCAGGCCTTATATTGATTCTTTTGTCATCGTCTTCATTGATGACATTCTGATTTACTCATGTAGCCTGGGGGAGCACGAGCAGTATTTGAGGGTTGTGCTCCAGACTTTGCGGGAACAGAAGTTGTATGTTAAGTTCTCTAAGTGTGAGTTTTGGTTGGATTCTGTGGCATTCTTAGGGAATGTGGTATCCGGAGAGGGTATCAAGGTTGATCCTAAGAAGATTGAGGCAGTTCAGAGTTGACTACGCCCTACTTCAGCTACAGAGATCAGGAGCTTCTTGGGTCTAGCGGGTTATTATCGCCAATTTATGGAGGGTTTCTAATCCATTGCATCCCCAATGACTAGATTGACCCAGAAGAATGCCCCGTTTTGATGGTCTGACGAGTGTGAGGCGAGATTCCAGAAGCTCAAGACAACATTGACCTCAGCACCAGTTCTAGTGTTGCCTTCCGGTTCTGGGATGTATACGGTTTATTGTGATGCTTCACGCGTTGGTTTGGGTTGTGTGTTGATGCAGGAGGGGCGAGTTATTGCATATGCTTCACGGCAGCTGAAGGTTCATGAGAAGAATTACCATGTGCACGATCTGGAGTTGGCGGCGATTATTCATGCCCTTAAGATTTGGAGGCACTACTTGTATGGGGTGCCTTGTGAGGTTTATACAGATCACCGCAGCTTGCAGCAGTTGTTCAAGCAGAGGGATCTTAATTTGAGGCAGCGCAGGTGATTTGAGTTGCTGAAGGATTATGACATCACCATTCTTTATCATCCGGGAAAGGCAAATGTGGTAGCAGATGCCTTAAGCAGGAAACGGAGAGTATGGGTAGTTTGGCATTCATTTCAGCAGAGGAGAGACCTCTAGCTTTGGACATTCAGTCCTTGGCTAATCGCCTGGTGAGGTTGGACCTTTCCGAGCCCAGTCGGGTTCTTGCTCGTGTGGTGGACCATCCTTCATTATTGGGGGAGATCAAGACTCGGTAGTATGATGATCCGCACTTGGTGGCTCTCCTGGAGACAGTTGTTCAGGGTGGTGCCAAGGAGGTTTCTATTGGCGAGGATGGTGTTCTGAGACTTCAAGGTCGCTTATGTGTCCCTAATGTTGATGGCCTGAGGGAAAGGATTCTAGAGGAGGCTCACAGTTCATGGTATTCTATACATCGTGGTGCTACGAAGACGTATCGTAACCTGAGGCATCACTACTGGTGGAGACGGATGAAGAAAGACATAGTGGAGTATCTGTCTAGATGTCTGAATTACCAGCAGGTTAAATATGAGCACCAGAGGCCAGGAGGCCTACTTCAGCAGATGTCTATACCTGAGTAGAAATGGGAGCGCATCACTATGGACTTCATAGTTGGGTTGCCTCGGACCTTGCGGAAGGTTGATGCGGTTTGGGTTGTTGTGGACAGGTTGACCAAGTCGGCACATTTCATTCCAGTAGCTACCACTTACACTTCTGAGAGGTTGGCCCAGATCTACATTCGGGAGATAGTTCGGTTGCACGGTGTGCCCATGTCCATTGTATCAGATCGAGGTCCTCAGTTCACCTCGCACTTCTGGAGGACCGTATAGAGTGAGTTAGGCACCCAGGTAGAGCTCAGCACAGCATTTCACCCTTAGACCGACAGGCAGTCTGAGCAGATAGTTCAGATATTGGAGGACATGCTCAGAGCATGTGTGATTGATTTTGGGGGATAGTGGGACAAGTTCTTGCCTTTGGCCGAGTTTTCTTATAATAATAGTTATCAATCCAGCATTGAGATGGCTCCATTTGAGGCTTTGTATGGCCGGAGATGTCGTTCTCCCATCGGGTGGTTTGAGCCTGGCGAGGCTAAGCTATATGGCACCGATCTTATGAAGGATTCTTTGGAGAAGGTGAAGTTGATTCAAGAGAGACTTCGCACCGCACAATCCAGATAGAAGAATTACGCGGATCAGAAGGCGCGCGATGTATCATTTATGGAGGGCGAGAAGGTTCTGTTGAAGGTCTCGCCGATGAAGGGTATCATGAGGTTTGGGAAGAAGGGCAAGTTGAGCCTGAGGTTTATAGGCCCATTTAAGGTGTTGAGACGAGTTGGGGAGGTTGCTTATGAGCTTGCTTTACCTCCCAGTTTATTAGGGGTTCATCCGGTCTTTCATGTATCCATGCTCCGGAGGTATCACGCCGACTTCTCTCACGTAGTAGATTTCAGTACCATTCATCTAGATAAGAGGTTGGGTTATTAGGAGGAGCCAGTTGCTATCATTGACAGGCAGGATCGCCAGTTAAGGTCCAAGAGGGTTTCCACTGTAAAGGTCCAGTGGAGGGTCCAACCAGTAGAGGAGGCGACTTGGGAATCCGAGGACGACATGCGGAGCAGATATCCATACTTATTCATCCCTCCAGGTATGATTCTAGACCCGTTCAAGGACGAATGTTTGTTTAAGAGATGGAGAATGTAACGACCCGACCGGTCGTTTTGTGTTCTAGAACCCCGTGCCCCTAAATGAGACTCCTCGTAGTTGCTTTTACTAATTTATGACTTGCAGGGACGGGTGGTTCGAGGTTTGGAGGAGTTTGGTATAGTATATGAACACTTAGTTCCTTAAGGTTGGCCTTAAAGACCAAGTTTGACTTCAGTCAACATTTTCAGTAAACGACCCCGGAATCGAGATTCGAAGATTCCGTTAGGTTCGTATGATGATTTCATACTTGGGCGTGTGTTCGGAACGGGTTTTGGATGACCCGGGAGCGTTTCGGCGCCAAATGGTGAAATAAGAATGTCCTTAAGTTCAAATTGAGGTTTGGAACGTGTTTTTGTGTTATCGAGGTCCGAACGGAATTCCGAGATCGGGAATAGTTCCGTTATGTCATTTATGACTTGCTTGCAAAATTTGGTGTCATTCCGAGTAGTATAGATAGGTTCGACGTATTTCTAGCGAATTCAAAGAACTTAAAGTTCTTAAATTTTATCCAATAGGTTTTTGGGGTATGATTTTTAGATTTAGCATTGTTTCTGACGTTTTGAAGGCTCGAGCGAGTCCGTATTATGATTTAGGACTTGTTGGTATATTTGGACGGGGTCTCGGGTGGGCTCAGATTCCATTCGGGCGTCGAGCGAGGCAAAAACCAACATAAAATGACTGCTGGTGCACCAGATCTAGTGCGACCGCACATGCGGAGGTCAAGTCACAGGTGTGAGACTGCTCCTGCGGTCCTAGCCTCGCAGGTGCGACTCCTGAGGAAGTTGCCAATTTCTGCAGGTGTGGACCCCTTTCCGCAGGTGCGAAACCAGGCCCCCTTCCCCTTTCTCGTAGGTGCGAGATTTTTCTCGCAGATGCGAGAACGCAGGTGCCAAAAGCCTATAGGCAGTGCACCTCGTTTTAAACACGGGACTTAGCCATTTTTGACCACTTTTCTTCATTCTTAGGCGATTTTGAGAGCATGCAAGTAGGGTATTCGACCTAGCTACTGTGAGGTAAGTAATTCCTACTATGAATTTATCTTATTACTTAAATTGTTCAGTAGATTAACACCACAATTAGTTGAAACCATGGGTGAGAGTAAAAACCTAGGTTTTTGACAAAAATGGGAAATTACCAAGAAATTTGTTGAGGAATCAAACAAAAACTATATAATATTGATCCTTAGGCCATGGGTGATAGTTTCCTTCAAAAATTTCCGGAATCCGAGCATGTGGGCCCGGGGGCGTATTTTGGGATTTTGCAACTTAGGTTGAAATAACCATTTAAATAGGGAAATTTCATACTTTTGAGTATAGATTGATTTAACTATGAAATATTTGACTAANCTCCTTTCTAACCTTGTAAGAGGGAATTTTCCCCATAGGTGAATTAAATGATTATGTGTCATTGTTGTGGGGGACTACGTACGTGCGAGGTGATGAGAGCCCGTGCGTAGTGACTATTATTGTTATGTCCGGGTAGTTAGGCCCTCACCATGCCATGTGAATTCCATTAACTTGAGTTATATACTTTGTAACTTCATTGTATGCAACTTTGTTTTTAAGGAACCGAGAATTTGATGTTTTAAAAGAATTGTTATTTGAAAAGAATTGAAAGAAAGATGTTGTGTTTGCATGCGACCGCTTCGCAATTTATATCCCGCGAGCGGAGTGATTCTTTCATCTACTCTCATGGGAGCGGGCCGTACACCACGGCAGGTTTTTGATGCATCTATGGTTCGTGTCGTTCGACCCTTCGACGTGCATAGTTATTATTATTATGTTGGCCCAGGCCGGATGTCCTTATTCCACTATGCGCTTGTTATTTACCTGATATTGTGTATGACTGTTGAGCTGTGAAATATGCTGGAGGATCGAACTGAAAACTTGCAAAATTGATGCTTCACTAAATATTTGGATTTTATTACGATTCGATATTTATCTCCTTACTATCCATGCTTACTTGTTGTCCTCTTTTAAATTATCACCTAAATATATTGTTTGAACCCTAGTAAGTGTCAAGTCGACTTCTCGTCACTACTTCTTCGAGATTAGGCGGGACACTTACTATGTACATATTGTTTATGTACTCATACTACGCTCTGTACTTAATTGTACAGGTTCTGAGGCAGGTGCATCTAGGTTCCAGTCCAGAGCTCGTTCCTGAGTTATACTGATCGAGGCTTCACGGTGAGCTGCTCCCCTTGGCGACTTCCAGCTGCACTCTGGAGCTATTATTTTGTTATTTTTGTCTATACTCACTCAAATAGTAGGACAGACTTTCATTCTTTTGATATTATTCTACTAGATGCTTGTAGACTTGTGACACTAGTTCCTGGCACACACACGCTAGTAGACTTTATTTTGGGATGTAGTCGTTAATTATGACTTCATGATTATTTATTTTGCATAAAAATTGCCTAAGTTACCCGTTTTTACTTAATGTCTCAAAACTAAGTTAAGCAAGTGTTGAAAAATATTTTTTGGTAAACTACCTGAAATCACTAGTAGATAATGGTTGGCTTGCCTAACGGCGGTGTTGGGCGCCATCACGACCTGAGTTAGGATTTGGGTCGTGACACTCATAACCACTCTAAGAAACCCTCAAGAGTCAATGGCAATATCTCTATTTCTATTTCTATCCTGTTTCTCTTTCTCTCACCAAGAAGAAGCATAATCAACAAGTTTAGAAATGGCATGCTTGAAGCTCTTTTTATCAGATACATTGTTAAGCTCAAATATCCTTTCCATTTGTATTTCCCATTCTAAAAATTCCTTGGGATCACAACTTTCCTTGAAAGTAGGAAGTGAAGTCTTGATGTTATTAAGACCCCGGTTTTCTTCATCTCCCCATATTCTACTATGTACTTTATTACTAACATTTCCATCATAACCATAATCATAAGAATCATTCAAGTTTCTACCTTGATAGTTCCTACCATGCCTTCCACCCTTCCCTCAAAATCTTCCTTGTCCATTCCTTATAGGTTGGACTCTAACCGGTTCATCATATTGCTCTTTGTAGTCCAAATCATCATCAAAGTCATTTTGCGGTTGTTGTGGCCTAAGAGGTTGTTATTGATGCTCAACTCTTGCTTGCCTACTGATGCGTGGCTAGAATTCATAGTTTAACATGTTATATGCCTTACATTTTATGTGCGTTAATGATAAAAATATTTTTTATGTGCATAATGGAGTCTATTTCATGTGTAGGTGCATTGGATATGGAAACCGAGCTAAATGGATGCATGAACGTCAAAAATATGCTCAAGAGGCGAAGTGGAATGACTCGGGCTATTGGCCTTAAATCCAGGCCAACCCGGGCATTAGTGGGGCGTTAGAGCCCTAAAGCCAGGTCTGCCCTGGCTTTAAGGGGGCGTTTGAG
>MDKI01144076.1:0-27241 GCA_005239505.1 Nicotiana paniculata | reverse complement strand
GGAGGGGGGGATGATGATTTGATTATACAACAACAATGATTGCCACATCGACTGGAATACAAAACCTGGAAACATAGTTATATCATCGAGACTGGGGGCTGTTCGGCCAGCCCCTTAGAAACAAGTTGTACAGTTAGCCACAAGAAATGGAAATTTCTTTTTAGCACAACGAATGCTTATGTACTTTTGAAAATGGAAGGAATGACGTGAAGTTCTTTTATTTCTATCTTGTTTCTTGTCTGAACAATGAATTGATTTTATCATTTGAAAGTTAAACAAGTACTTCAAATGCTAGTGCCATGATGAACAGGAGACGTCCTCTTCAAGAGCACCGTACACATAAAAGGGCCCTCTCTTATGAAACCCTAACATTAAAGGGTTGATTGCGGAAGAACCTATGCCCAAAACCCAAATACTACCAGGAATAATACACCTGAAGCCTCGCATATCTCAGTGCGAAAAATGTATGAAAACAAAAAGGATGCAAAGAGTAAAACTTTCACAAATATTTAAACAAAAAGTACGCAAAGAGAAAAACTTGCACGATACTTGAACGAAAAAGTGCTTCTATTCACAATAAACGTGCAAAATAGCACAAGTACAAAGATATGAGAAAGAAAGAAAGAAAAAACTAAGCTACTGCATCTCCGGATCCCGGAGAAAGAGATGCATCTGCGCCCCCAGGGGAAGTGGGAGGATCCATCGCCGGATCAATATATTGGTCTTCACCATTTTGTCCTTCAGCATCATCACCTTCCGGTTCTTCTTCAGTTCTCGAGAATTTAGAACCGGAACCAGAAGAGTCGGTAGCATCAGGTCGAGTCGAAAGACCCCTTTTGATAATTGACTCCAGCTCACGGGCCTTAGCGATTTCGGCATCCCGCTTCGTCCTATTCATTATTTTTTATCCTCATGCTATAGAAAGAATATTTTTTTCAACAATGAGAGAGGCCGCTCGGTGCTGAAGTTCTTCTTTGTCGGTCAACCTTGGCAGAAAGGTTATTCCTCGCGAATCTAATGGACCGGAGGCTGACATCAAGGTTACCTATAGTGGAGCTGAAAGTTATATTGTGCTCTATGGTCCTCTTATGCTTCTCCTCCAATCAGGCATACTTTTTCTCGGTAGCACTAACTTCTTTAGCTTTGGAGTTTAAGGCTGCCTCCAAATTTCTCAACCTTTCGGCGGAGGCATCCTCGCAATCGGATGCAGCAAGAACGTCATTATGGACTCAACCCATTTGGCCATAGTTTCTTCAAAATGTGCCCTTAACGGGGCAACATCCTGGCTAAGGCTCACTACTTCTTGCTCGCTTTGCTACAATAGAGCCTCCAACTCAACGGCCTCAGCAGCTTGTACTTCCAGTTCTGAGAGGGGAGCAATAGTCTAATCTCGCTGCTCGAAGGTAAGTTCCTCCTTATCACGAATCAGCCTTTGAAGGCCCTAGGAAGCAAGGAAGTTGGCCTGAAAACAAAAATGCGAACTCCAAAACCCTCTCATAACAAAGATAGAAGAAACAACAAAGAAATCAAAGATTATATCACCGCTGCGTTGTGCATGGCATTGTTCAACAAACCCTCTCCCGAGAGAGTTTGTATCTTATCCCTATCTTTTTCTGAAGCCAAAGGCTTCAGATAGTTAGCAAGTTCCACCGGTCGGGATAACAAATGGAATCCGGTTGAGATTGAGAGGGTAGCGCTCCTTCTCCTTTGGGGACCTTCAAAGGGGGAAGCATAATTTTGCCCCAAAATCCCATGAACTGGGGACTGGGAAATAGGGACACACTTCTTTGGGGCAACTACGTCCGGTAGAGATGATGTAGCAGTTGTTGGTGGCGAAGGCAGAGTGGGGGAAGAAGGAGATGAAGCTGATGCCATTGTAGGTTGAGAAGTAGCTGCGACAATCACGGTGCTAGTTGTTAGTTTCTCATCAACCGACGACGGGAGAGACCTGGTACCCAACCTCATGGTACCGAGAATAGCGATTTGGACTCAGAAGAGAGAATTGGCATCTTCCACTATATTATACTCCCCCAAAGTGCCAAAGCGTCGTCATGTGTTGGCGTAACTAGCTCAACAAATTGAGCATTCCGTTAATATGATGAAGGTCGTTGTCTTATATGTAAAGAATCTCCCTCACCACTGGATCCTCCATCATCGTCAATCACCACGGTGTCTATGGCCAGCTCAGGCACGACACTCATTACCACGACATCCGCAGATGGCTCGGGCGCGACACTCTTGGCCTTTTTATTCTTTCCTCCAACCGGGGAGGAACGCCTCCTTTTCGATTGCTTGTTCTTCGGCCGGGGACTTCGAGAAGAAACACTTGCACCAGGTGCAGTACCGACTACACCCATCGGGAAAAAGGCCTTCTACAACAACTTCGCTATATTTGAAAATCTGAAGGAACAACCAAGAGGGGTAAACCTGAATTCAACAAGAGAAAGATGTTAATCAGTTTTCTTATACGAAAGGAAAAAGCAAGATGAGTTTAACCTCCCGTGATTTTTGGCCTTCCCCTCATATTTAAGGGCTAGTTCTTTCCACGTGCGGGTCTCAGGCCTAGTGACATCCAGATTCTTTTGGACCCACTGATCCAAGCCTTCAACTCTCGGTGAAGTCCACTGAGTTGCTGAAATAAGTGAAAGAAAAGGAATCATTAACAACATGGGGTGATCTTTAACTAGTATAAGAGACATCGATGAACTTACGAGTATGGTTCCACAATTCCGGTGGCAACTACAATGAACCGTTCCATCCACCCACGGGTGTTTTCATCATCCATGCTGGTCAGCAGAGCATGTTGGCCACATTTGCTGAAGTTAATCATTCCCCCGTGGAAAATCTTAGGGGAATAAAGGTTTATTAATCGAGTGAGGTTAGCTCCTCACCCGTCTCTTAGCATAGACACCAAATACAAGCAGTTGTCTTCTACACAAAAGGACTTACTTGTGCCAAGGCATTCCAAGTAACAGATACAGAACTCTACGATATTAGAGTCAAGCTCCCCACTCAAAGAGAATGGTCTCAAAGTGAAGGGATACATATAAAAATACGTGAAACGCTTCTTGGGCAAGGTTATCTGCTCCATTGGGTCAGGAGAAATGAAATCTAAATCATGGAAATGGTAGTCTTCCTTCACAGCAGGAATACCAGAAGGACGGATAGAAGAAGGATACATGCCAATAGCCCACGAGTAAGGTTTAGTGGAAGGATACTTCTCTTCGAATTCTTTAGTTGTAACAAGACTTCTTGGGATAATGGTGCTCACTGTAGGAGGATCAGCATCGTTAGCTTTACCTTTGTTCTTGGAGGAACTAGAGTTTTTGGAAGAAGAAGCAATTTTTATCAGAAGTGAGGATGAGGTTTTCTCTGAAGAAGAAGGCTAGAGAAAGTTGAAGACAAATACGAGTTGAATAAAGAGAGTTTGAGAAATTTTGGAAAATTATAAAGTGTAAATGAAGAAGATTGATGCGTATAAGTAAAGGAATAAGCGGCTTAAATCATGATCATAATTACCTCGATAACCGAAAAAAGTGGTGCTGAATCATGGGATGACGCGTGATGGAGAGACGTGCGTCTAATCAACTGTCAGAAATTTTCAGAGGGGGTCAGAGAATTTCCTACCAAAAAGGATGTCCCTACCAACTTCACGGTGACACAAAGTTATGCCACCAGAAAACAGGAGGGCTATCAGTATATGGTAAAATATGTTCATATTAAATGATCGTGTGAGAAAGCAACACGTGTAGCCGAAGACAGAAGCCAGTCAGGACCGAAGGCGACGATCTTGTTTGTTACCGGAGACAATGATATTCATAAAGGCGACATAAATTCCTGCCACCCGATAGCATTCAATGAAGAATATTCTACTGCATTAAGTGCACAATCCATTACAAAGAATATGACATTTACTGCCTACTATTACACATTCTTCTATGACCCTCATAATTGTCATTTAAGAGGGACTTGATCCTTGGAACTTGTTCCTTAGGTGCAGCTATAAATAATGAGCTTTACCATCATTGTAAATGACACAAATTTTTCTGATAAGCATATACTATACAATGTTTAAAGCTCAATAGCAATTTACTTTCTTGCTTATATATATTGCTCTTACTTCCTCCAAAAACCTTTCCCCCCAAACTCAATATCTCTATTGTCTTATCTCGTGTTCAACGTTAAGTTTCATATTTTTATCTAATTTATTTATCATTTTAGCATGAAATTGATTCACTTTTTTATAAACCACGTATAAATTCAACTGTGCCGTTTTACGCGCAAAGAAATTTCTAATTGTACTTTCCTTAACTTTATTTATACATTATCAATACAAAGCATGCGACATCTTACCACTATATATCCTTTGTGATTATCAAAACTCATCAAAATAATTTCTAACTCAGTCTTAAACGTATTCTCTTGTCTTTGATATATACTCCAAACAATTTTACAACATAAAAGCTCTTCATGCAATTTCTAATAAATATCTAAAATAACTGATCAAGTTGAATTTATCAATAAGCAAAAGGTAACAAAAAATAGGAAAAAGATGGAAAATCTAAGATTTGAGAAAAATTTATCATGAACTTGATAAAGCTATGAATTACTCCTTAATTGCGTACGTGGAGATTTCTGAGTACATAAATTTATTACTATGAGGTTATGCCCATCTGAATACATGTTGGCCAAATTAATTATTGTCTTCTCATTTCCTGCTCCCATAAAACTATTATGGTTAATAAAGTAATATTTGCACCAAGAAACTAGTGATTGCAATTGTAATTATTTACCTTTCTTTTGTTAGAGCCTAGGGTGGAAACTTAGTCACACACACAGATGTCCCAACAGTGTGACCCCTCCCACTTTCTTTCTCTTTTACTAATTACTTGTAATTCAGTATTAGTTGTATTTTCCATTTGTTTCCTTGTATATAAAAACTCTTTTAGTGAAATAATAAATATCAGATGGTTTATTTCTTCCACATATCATCTCGTGTCTCTCTCTCTCTCTCTCTCTCTCTCTCTCTCTCTCTCTCTTCTCTCGACCCTTCTAGAGTTTTCTATCAGTAATTGCCTCATAGCTTACTGAGCTTCAATCAACGTTGTATCAGAGCGGGGATTCTGATCCCCCATGATCAGTTTTTGGTTAAAGCTTGAGGCATTGGTGAATCTATGGCTACTGGACCCAAATTTTGGGCTTGTGCTGGAATCTCTTTTGTATGGTTTAGATCAATAGAAATTTATGGTTTTTGTGATGGATTCGATGGATTTGGGGGTAAATTCCTAGGGTTTGTGGTGTATACCAGACCCTACTTCTCTGGGTTTTTGAGAAGAAGGCTGGTAATATCACTCTAATCTACACCTTTGAGCTCTATACTGATATTTTAGGGTTATGCCGTGTGAGAATTCATGTCTTCAACGTTTGCATGTTATCACATTTAAGCTTGATTTTACATATTGTAGTTTGTTCTTAGTTAATTTTAGTTAGGTAATAATATGGGTAGGCATGTGGATAACCTCACCTCTACTCTGGTTCCCCCTATTGAGTGTTTCACACCCTTCACACTATATCCTTCTTAACCTTTCTATGTGCACCCGTCAGACAATCCGGGTAGCCAACTCGTACCTGTCCCATTCAATGGACATGTGTTTGTACTGTGGATAAGTAGCATGCTTACTTCTCTTTCTGCTAAAAACAAACTAGGCTTACTATATGAGAGAAGTTCTCAACCTCCTGTCAACTCTCCCTATTATTCTTACTAGGATATGTGTAATGATATGGTCAAATCTTAAATCACCAACTCTGTCTCTAGAGACATAACTACTAATGTTATGTGCTGTAGGACTACAGAAGAGGTTTGTACTGATATCAATTAAAGATTTGGGAAATAAAATGGGTCCAAATACCTTCAAATTCAGAGAGAAATAAATTCAAGTGTCCAAGGATCATTTGATATTGCCACATACTTCTCCAATAAGTCTGCCTCTTTCTTTGCATCTTCAGCTGCACATATTATAAACTTCACCCAAAGGATTAATTTTGACTCCAGGAAGAATAATTCTCCTATTTCTTGCAAATATTGCAAGAAACCTAGACACACAGTAGAGAAATGCTACAGACTGCATGGTTTCCTTGCATATTTCAAGTTTATCAAAGGCAAGAAATCAGCCTCCGGTGTCCAGTCCAACATTCCACCCAATCAGCCTACTATTTCTCCACAACCATCTTCTGAGAATTCTGCTCATGGTTTCACCAAGGAACAGTACCATCACCTGATGACTTTATTCCAGCAAGTTCAACTATCTCCTGGTGTTGGTTCTGATAATTTCCCTGCCGAGGACTCTGGATTTGCACATTTTGCAGGTTTGTTCACTACTTATGATGTAGATTTTGTTGCTTCTCATATATGTAAATCTTCTCAATTAGGTGCAAATCCTTGGATATTAGACTCAGGGGCAACAAATCACATGACCTCACACAAATAATTACTTCACAATCTCGTGCCTTTACCTAAACCCTTTTTTGTTACTCTACCTACTGGATATAAATTGAAGGTTTTGTCAACTGATTCCTTACATCTCAGACATGACATAACCTTGATTAATGTCCTTCTTGTACCTTCTTTTAAATTAACCTAATATCTATACATCAACTGATCTCTCAGTTTGTTTGCATAGCAATTCTTACAAAAGTTAATTGTTCTTTACAGGGCCTATCAAACTTTTAGATCTGATAATGCCTATGAACTAGGTAGAAATTTATGAAGCTATTATTTTCTTTACCAATCAAGCCATCCTACACCAAACAACCAATCCACACAGCCCACAACAATATGAAATTGTCGAAAGGAAGCATAAACACTTGTTGGAAGTATCTAGAGCTCTTCTTTTCCAATCTAAACTCCCTCTCAATTTCTGGGGAGACTGTGGTTTAACTGCTACCTACTTAATTAATAGATTGCCTTTGACTGTCCTAAAAAATGTTTCTCCTTTAGAAAAATTACATGGACATCCACCTTCTTATACTCATATGAAGTCCTTTGGTTGTTTATGTCGTGCCTCCTTTTTCCTCGTGGAATCGGGTTTCGACATTTTTGGGACAACTCCCTTCCTTTTGGAATAGGGTATGGGATTTGAAAAGTCGCCACCTAACGGATTAAGGTGCGTTAGGGAACCTATAGCAGTTAACTCATGAAACTAGTTTGCATCACTAGAGATCGGGTAAGGGCTCGAAATTACCTTGAGGGGAAGGTGTTAGGCACCCCTCGAGGTCCACAATGGTGGGTCCCGACCGAACGTAATTAAGCGAATAAGTCTTAAAGGAAAATAAAGCAATTTAGACAACTATTATTTTAAAACAGGAATTAAAGGGGTCCTAAGTTTTTTAGCCTATAGGATCATTTCCATGCAATACTTGGTAACCTTCCCCAAGTTGGGGTGCTACACATCGTATTAGTGCACGGGTCATCATCTTCTTTACTACCCAATTACTATCTTTCAGTTATTACCTAAGCGTTCTAGTAGCTGCTAACTTGTTCCTTATGCGTGCACTACTCGTCCTTTACCTATGGTCCTGGAGGTATTTAGGACCTCTACTTAGGGTGGTTCTAGACTGACCTATGTTTCTTAAAATGAGGAAAATCTAGGCGAAAAACAAAATTCAAATAGGACTATTATATAAGGGGGCAAATAAGGGCTCATATTAACCTCCACAAGTAGACAACAAATGCACGCAATTAAATCAGACAACTTTATTAATATAGGATCCTATAGGCAGGATATCTAGATGAGCATAAACAGAATGTAAAGAAGGAAGTTTATTAAAACGAGCATTGGGACCTACTAGCTTGCCTACTGATTTGATTAAGTTCTGAATCTGGGCACATTTCAGGCAGCAAGATGTCACAATTGTTAGGCCTAGAATTATTAATAGCCCTATAGGTTTGCCTAAGTGATAACTAGAACTGATTACCAGAAACCTATAGGCATGGTATCTACAATTGTTAATTATAGACCTATAACATGGTTTCTAAGCGAGTTACTGATTTTAACTCGTAAAAAACAGGTTTTATCTGTTTTAGACCCTATAGGCATGCTTTCTAATTTTGCGGAATTAATTATCTCCTATAGACATGATTTCTAAGTGTTGAAACTAATTACAGGCATGATTTCGAAGTTTACAAATTGATTTACCTTATAGACATGATATCTATTAGTTTAAATCCTTTGGACATGATTTCTAGGTTTTGAAACTGATTCCTTTTATTCCTTTAGACATGGTATCTAAATTGGAGAAAGCTGGTTTTTATATCTCCTATAGGCATGATATCTATTGATCACATATGGGCAGAATTTTAAACAAGTTGCCAGGAAAGATTATTAATTTACACAAATAAGATCATATGCGCATGATCACTAATGCACATTGAGATTGAAAATATGCATAGATTCTATGAACATGGATTTCTAATGCAGAATTAATACAAGACCTATAGGCAGGGTTTCTAGTATGCCAAAAAATGGAAAATGCAGAGTCACACATAGTAAGAAAAGCCCTATAGGCAGGATCTCTAAACGAGTAGTAATATTTACATAATCAATACAATAAACCTATGGGTAGGATTTCTACCCGAGTTTTTAAAAAAAGATATAGAACCCCCACCCCCAGCTTTTACTAATAAACTCTAGATCTGTTTATCACATAGATTATTACATCATTACAGCCCATATTGAATAAACTACATAGAAACATTCATTACACTATAGGGAGCCTTGGCAGACCCAATATAAGCCTGTGAACCGTGCCTTCAAGCAAAGCAGATCTGAAGCATAATGGTGGTCCATCCATGATACACAAAATTGGGCTTCTGGTGTGTCAAAGTTTCCAAGGGCCTCAGGAACCCGAGCAATGCTCACACCAGAACCTTACTCAGAACAACAGTTTGTAAAAGATTGGAAGACCAGCCTCAATGTGTCAGAGTTCGGAGGAGTCTCAAGGACCCTAGACAGTGCTTACATTGGGGGTGGTAGGAACCTAAATAACTAAGAGTAGAAGTTTGAAATAGTACATAAAGGGTAAGGTGACAGTTTTGAAAAAAAACAGTTTAATTTCAGGAGTAAATAGGTTCAAACTACAGGACTGCAAACAAAACTCCACCTAGAACAAACAGATGCCATATTCAGCACATGGCTCAAGCATGTTGGTCTTTTTTCAGACTAAATACTCATACCAGTATTTAAAGTAATCACAAAAGAGTAGGGACACTTGAATTATAGACAGAATTGGCCACACATTAACTACATGCTTGCAATATTTAGTCATACTCAGAACAGGGAACATACAACTTAATCAAACAAGGTTTCACATTATTGTGAATAACTCAGTTTAGCAATTATCATTAATTGGAATCATATAAGCATAGATCAAGCATGCTGAGATTTGAAATGACTCTCCAAATAAACATATAGAACAGAGTAGGTTAACAGGAAAGAAAGCATGCCAGTTAAATAAATAGGAACCATATGGAAAATAGAAGCATATCGAGGTTTGAAATAAACTAATCACATAAGCACATGGAATAAAACAAGATAACAAGAACTAAAGCAGAATAGTTGAGAAAGAAATAGACAGGAATCATATATCAAACAGAAGCATGTTGGGGTTTGAAATAAGATAACCACATAAACATATAGAACAGAACAAGATAACAGGAGTTAAGGTATACCAGTTAGGAAGAAAGTAAACATGAATGTGATGGCAATTGGAATCCAGAGAGTCTAGCCTTGGCTTTCAGCCGACTAAACAGTGCAGCAATTCAGAGTGATAGAAAGAACTCAAGTTTATGAGATAACAGACAACTTCGAGAGATTTTTTGAATTGTAAAAGTTGCTCAATAAAGAAGTTGTAAAACGCGTGTGTGAGTGTAAGAGTCTCAGTGTAAATCTCTAGTCAGTAGGTAGGTGTCTTTTTGAAATCAGAACAATGAAAGAATTTTATAGCATACAATAGAGTAAGACCCAATAAGGTATGAAATTAATTACACACAAATAAGGTATAAAAAATCAATTAATCAATCCATTAGGGTTAACAAAAATCAATTAATAGGACAGAATCACGTAAGTATCACTTAAATCTAGGAAAATCCCTCACGGAATCAATCATCAGACAAGTTTAAGGTTAAATAAGGTAGGCAGTAAGTTCAAAGATCAATTATAAGTCGGCAAAGCACAGAAATCAGGCCAGTAAAGGAAATAAGGAAAGTATCACCAATTATTAATCACGCATAAGGAAAGAACATGTAAAAATCCAATAAGGAAATATCGGTATTAAAAGAAACCACAATTTCGAACCCTAATTTAGGCGAATAAATCAATTAACACGTTAGTTGACAGAGCTAAAGAAACGGGTAAGAATAGTAAGATAAGTAGCCAGATAACCAAAACCATTGGAACTACAAAGACGAATTTGTGGGGATTAAGTAAAAAAATCAATTGAAAAAGCAAAATAAAATTAAAGGTGAAAATACTTGAATGCTTACAACATTTTTGCAGAAATCTCTTTAGAACCAAAACCTTAGCTTTTAGGGAAAAATAAAATCGGTTAACAATAAATAACAAAAAATAGAAACTTCAAGGAAAATATTTAAACAAACTCAAAATCGCTTTAGATCTAAAGAGATCTAACGGATTCGACCAAAAATAACTAAGTTCATGAAAATAAACAAAGGTGAATCAAAATCTGGTTCGAACCAGAGATTTGAAGCCATAAAACACGAAGATATTAGTACTCACAGACATTGGAGTGAACATAGACGGATTAGCCGAGAAAATGTGAGACTTTGAAACAATTTTGGGTTTGAGTCTCTTGAGATTCCTCAAATAACATGAAAATCATAATACCAGTAGAGAGATGAGGTCGGATAAGGCCTGAAATCGAAGGAGAACCCCATGAATCAAGGGAATATCAGTGACGGCGGGCTAGGGTTAGAATGGGGGGGAGGGGGGTGAGAGAGAAGAGAGGGAGGAAAAGGATCAAAGGGCGGAGGGTTTTGGAAATGGGGGTAGGGTTTAGGTTGGGGTGTAATTAAAAATGGAAGGTGAATCCTGGACCGTTGATCTTCTGAGATCAATGGCCAGGATTAAATATGGTTGAGGCGGGTTATGGATATAGGTTATTGGGTTATAATAATTGATTTTGGGCACTGGGTTATGATTTGGTTTAATTGGGTTGATAGTTGTTGGGCTGGGGTCCGAAAATTCAATTGAAAGAGCCTATATTTTAAATAACCACTTAATTTAATAAAATAATTTATAAAAATAGTTAATAAATGATGAAAAATGCTATTTGTGTATGAAAATGATTTAAAATAATTATTTAATATTATAAAAATATAAAAAGTCATTTTTGTGTAAAAATAAAGTAATTATGCACACATGGGCTATTATTGCAAAGTTATTGTAGTTATAACCTAAAGATGTAAATGTAATTATACATAAAATAATTAAAGCTTAATATAAATGTAAAATGATAAAATTAAGCAATAATTATTATAAAATCATTTGTGATGCAATTAGCAATTATTTAGATAATAAAATTATGGAATAAATTCATTAAAAATCTTTTAAAATTACAGAAAATTATGAAAAAATATTAATTGATGCTCATGAATTATTTTGAAAATATATATGTATTTTGAGAATATATATGGGAAAAATTGGGTATCAACATCTGCCCCTTTTTACCCGGGAAGGATGTAAGAGTTGTCGGGTAAAGATATGATGGTCAATTTTGATCGAATAGAGTGATCTGAGAGATATAGGCTGCACTATGGCTCCCGAGCTACCTACATATCCCTGGTTTTACAGGAATCAGGCCGCGTGTAGTTCTGGATCCATCGGTGAAATAAACCGATGGAGTTATCACAAAGACGGACCCAATGTTTCGAATAGGTGAAACGGTTATGGCGAGCGGTCAGGTTTGAAGTAATTTGGAGGAACTGGAGCGGGATTGATCCTGTTGGGATAACAGTTACTCACTGGGTCACCTGCAAGTCAAAAGATGGACTGCAAGCATATATGTATCAATTCGCGTAAATTTAGACATGATGCAAATTCCCTTCAGACCGTGATAATAGTCCCTGGATGGTTGAGGATGACGTCCTTAGACCATGACGTCCCGGGCCATGAGTCATGCGGTAAGGGATTCGCAGGCCATGAAATAATGTTCTCTGGCCATGAAAATGGTGCCTCCGAACCATGACGCCTTTGAATAATGATGTGCAAGTTTGAGAGATCCTCAGGAAATGGCATGATGTCTTCCGGCTATGAGGATGGTGCCTTTAGACTATGACGCCTTCGGACAAGTTGGCTATATTTCAGCCTATGAGGAGCAGAGACATGATGCTAGAGGTAACAAGATAGACCTTAGTCTTGTGCGAAGTTGAGGGAAGAGCTTAGCCCGCGAGAAGAGAACGATGCAAGAGCAAGACAACGCTTAGTCTCGTGCGAGATTCGGGACAGTGCTTAGTCCAATGCAAAGAGAAGGCAGTGCTTAGCCTTATGCAAGTAGAGAGGCAGGGCTTGGCCTCATGCAAGGATTGAGACAGGGCTTTGTCTCATGCAAAGAGAAGGCAGTGGTTAGCCTTATGCAAGTAGGGAGGCAGGGCTTAGCCTCATGCAGGGATTGAGACAGGGCTTAGTCTCATGCAAAGAGAAGGCAATGCTTATCCTTATGCAAGTAGGGAGGGAGGGATTAGCCTCATGCAGGGATTGATATAGGGCTTAGTCTCATGCAAAGAGAAGGTAGCGCTTAGACTTATGCAAGTGGAGAGGCATGGCCTATCCTCATGCAGATAGGGAGGCAGAGCTTAGCCTCATTCAGGTGATTTGAGACAGGGCTTAGTCTCATGCAAAGAGAAGGCAGTGCTTAGCCTTATGCAGATAGGGACATAGGGCTTAGCTTCATGCAGGTGACAGGGCTTTAGTCTCATGCAAAGAGAAGGCAGTTCTTAGCCTTGTTCAGATAGGAAGGCAGGGCCTAGCCTCATGAATGTGATTTGAGACAGGGCTTTAGTCTCATGCAAAGAGAAGGCAGTGCTTAGCCTTATGCAAGTAGAGAGGCATGGCTTAGCCTCATGCAAGTGTAAGAGTAAGAGTGAAGTATTCTTAGGTGACAATGTGTCTCATGCATAGCGATTGTATCATTGAAATGGTGTTTATCATGATGATATAGTCCTGCATCCAAAGAAAATTTGTGAGTTTTTGCGGGGGGAGGTGGGTTCATGCCTTTGCTTGCTCGATTTGCTCCGCGCTGTCTGAAGATCTTGTTCAAGCTATTAGGGTAGCATTTGTCTAAAGCAAAGTTTCTTTTCAAAATTATGCATGTATAATTTTCAAAGACATAGTAGTATGAAGCTTAGAAGTTAGTTAGATGAACCAGTAACTGTGACATTATTAGAGACATTGTGAATTCCGCTGCCGTAGAATTTTGAGGGTCCTCCTCAAAATTCTGCCCCAGTTAACTAGATGACTTTTCTGACTGCTCCATATGTTGCGGTTGACTGAACTTACTTTGGAATTTTGAAGGTCCTCAAAATTCTGCCCCAGTTTCTGATTGTGGGAAAATGGAAATTTATTGAATTGTGTCCGAACCCACATGGCTGCCTACGTATCCCCTCTTAAACGGGAATCAGGTTCAATTTACATCATATGAAGAAGCATAAACAGTTTACACATAGTATCTTTTGACTGCATCTGAATTGATAGTCTTTGGCCAGATTTCTCCGCCCATCTCTTCGAGCATGAGTGCTCCTCCTATTAGTACTCTGTGAACCATGTAAGGACCTTGCCAGTTGGGAGAGAATTTCCCTTTGGCCTCATCTTGATGTGGAACAATCCATTTCAGTACCAGCTGCCCTGGCGTGAACTATCTTGGTCTGGCCCTTTTATTGAAAGCCTTGGACATTCTATTCTGATAGAGCTGACCGTGACACACTGCATTCATCCTCTTGCCATCTATGAGGGCTGATTGCTCATAGCGGTTCCTTATCCATTCTGCATTGCTGAGTTCGGCTTCTTTTATGATTGTTAAATAAGGAATTTCTACGTCAACGGGAAGGATAACTTCGGTACCATAAACCAGCAGATAGGGAGTTTCCCCAGTTGATGTGCGGATTGTGGTATGGTATCCCAATAAGTTGAATGGTAATTTATCATGCTATTGCTTGTGATTCTCTACCATTTTCCTTAGTATCTTCTTGATGTTTTTGTTGGCAGCCTCTACGGCTCCATTCATTTGAGGCTTGTATGTTGTGGAATTCTTGTGCTTGATTTTGAAAGTTTCACACATGGATTTCATCATATCACTGTTGAGATTGACGGCATTGTCAGTGATGATGGACTCTGGAACCCCAAATCAACAAACAATCCGGTCTCTGACAAAATCTGCAACGACTTTCTTGGTTATCGCTTTGTAAGATGAAGCTTAAACCTATTTGGTGAAGTACTCGATGGCCACTAAAATGAATCGGTGCCCGTATGAGGCGGTGGGCTCAATTGGGCCGATGACATCCATTCCCTAGGCAGCGAAAGGCCAAGGTTAGCTTGTTGCATTAAGCTCGTTTGGTGACACCCGTATCATGTCTGCATGTATCTGGCATTAGTAGAATTTCTGAACATACCGTATACAATCTGTTTCCATGGTCATCCAAAATTATCCGGCCCTGGGTATCTTCTTGGCCAAGATAAAGTCGTTCATATATAGGCCGCAGGTTCCGACATGTATTTCCTTGAGAAATTTGGAAGCCTCTTTTGCGTCAACACACCTTAACAGTCCCAGATCGGGAGTTCTCCTGTATAGGGTTCCTCCGCTTTGGAAAAAATAATTGGACAACCTCTGAAGGGTGCGTTTCTGAGTATGGTTTTCATGTTCCGGGTATTCTCCTTTTGTCAAACATTCTTTGATATCGTGGAACCAGGGGTTTCCATCCGTTTCTTCTTCAACATGAGCATAGTATGCCGGCTGATTATGGATCTTCATCAGGATGGGATCGATGAAATTCTTGTCTGGACGTTGTATCATTGATGACAAGGTGGTCAATGCGTCTGCAAATTCATTCTGAATTCTGGGGACATGCTGGAATTCTATCTTTATGAACCGCTTCTTCATTTCTTGTACATGATGCAGATATGGCAGTATTTTGGAATTCTTGGTAGACCATTATCCTTGTACTTCATGTACCAGCAGGTCTGAATCGCCAATTACCACTAGTTCCTGAATATTCATATCAATGGGCAGGTTGAGCCCTAATATGCACGCTTCATATTCCGCCATGTTGTTAGTGCATGTGAATCTGAGTTTTGCAGAAACAGGATAATGCTGACCAGTTTCTGATACCAAGACGGCTCCAATACCCACTCCTTTAAAATTTTCTTCTCCATCGAAAAACGTCCTCCAACCGTCGTAGGCTTCAGCAATATCTTCTCATACGAATGATACCTCCTCATCAGGAAAATACGTTTTTAGGGGTTCGTATTCTCCTCCTATAGGATTCTCAACAAGATGATCTGCTAATGCTTGTCACTTGACTGCCATTTGAGTTACGTAGATAATGTCAAACTCACTCAGCAAGATTTGCCACTTGGCCCATTAGGCATGGGTTTCTGAAAGATGTATTTCAAGTGATCCATTATCGATATGAGATACGTCGTATACGCACAGAAGTAGTGCCTCAGCTTTTGAGCTATCCAGGTTAGAGCGCAGCAAGTGCATTCCAGCAGAGAGTATCGTGCTTCATACGGAGTGAACTTCTTGCTTAAGTAGTATATGGCCTGCTTTTTTCTTCCCGTTTTGTCATGTTGTCCCAGAACATAACCGAAGGCTCCATCTAACACTGCAAGATAGAGTAGTAGTGGTTTACCAGGCTCTGGCGGGACTAAGACTAGTGGTGTGGACAAGTATTCCTTGATTTTGTCAAAACCCTTTTGACAATCCTTGGTCCAGCTGGTTGCGGATCCTTCTTCATTATTTTGAAAGTCAGCTCACATATTACTGTGGACTGTGCTATGAAACGACTGATGTAGTTGAGGCGTCCCAAGAAACTCATCACATCCTTCTTACTTTATGGTGGTGGTAATTCTTGGATGGATTTAAACTTTGAAGGTTCCAACTCTATTCCTCGGTGACTGACGATGAATCCCAACAATTTTCCGGCAGGAACCCTGAATGCACATTTTGCGAGATTTAACTTTAGATTGTACTTCCGCAGCCAGTCAAAGAATTTCCTCAAATCTGCTATGTGATCTGTAGCCCTCTTGGATTTGATGATGACGTCGTCAACATATACCTCTCCTTAATTGAAATCCTATATGTTTTATTATGTGTCGCCTTAGTAATTTTTACCTTTAAAACCTGAGGGTCTGCCTAGCACCTCCCTTATAGGATAGAAGTCCTAAATTCCTCTATGACTGATAGGAAGGGACGAGTAACAACATGCAATAGAGGTCGAGACCAACACTCAATTTAGTTACTTTCACAGGGTGGGAAAGGGTAGAATATGGATATGATGACCGGCGCGCTAATACCACGTGTAGCCCCTCTTCGAGAAGTGTCATACCGGGTATTGCATTGATGTGATCCATATTATTATAAACCTAGGATACCCTTTATATTCTTAGATCGTAATCCTTTCAAAATCTAACCTTCTTTACTATTTTCAAACATCTGCATGCTTAAGACTTAAATCCCCTCTTATTTGAGCCTTTAGTTGTTTGTTTGCTAAGCCGTACAAATTTACAAAAGTTGTTTGTCCGGGAACCACATTTGTGGATCCTGAGGGGTGCCTAACACCTTCCCCTTAGGATAATTTCAAGCTCTTACCCTATCTCTGGTTAACAACGTAGTTGTAAATGAACCCCTTTGGTGTCCTAATGCACCTTTAAAAATCTTTAGGTGGCGACTCTAAAAAACACAAACCCCTTTCCCAAAAGGAAAGAGTTGTCTCAACCGAATGTCATAAACCCGATCTCCGCGAGGAAAGAGGAGGCGCGACAACATGGCGACTCTGCTAGGGATTATAGGCTTTTACCATTACAAACCGCTTTGTGAATCTGTCCAAGTATGCTTTGTTTGATAGTTTCTCCTTTCCTTTTTCCCCCTCTATGTGCAATTAATTGTTTATCTCTTTCGATTGTTTATTCCTTCCAAAAGGCAAAACTGACATGTTTCTTTGTTTTCCTTTGTAACCGCTTTAAATCATAACTATTGTATTTACCACTTTCCTAATGTGCAAATACATGACAACATGTTTTTAATGCTTATTTATTATTGCATAATCATGCTCAACATTCATACTCCACTCGTGCCAAACAAAATACTATAGCAACGCTTGATGAGTGGTTGCGCTCTTCCTATATTATTACCCCCTAAATTCGGAAAGGCTTATTTTCGGTAAAACTAGTCGATCAGGGTGCAGTCGACGGTTCCGTGCCTTTCCCTCTTGAGTTGTCCGCTCGAGGGTACCAGTCTAAAACCCCATATAAACCTTACTCCATTATGATGAATCATGGTCAAACCTAGCCAGGCTAAAGTGTGGTCTGCACGATAGCTTTTAAGATTGCCTTATCCAAAAGTCCACTGGGTTTCCCTAAACCCAAACGGACATCATCACGTTCTATGCATTTATTTGAAGAACTAAATGCTTTATGCTAATTGTTGATGTTAAATAGTCGAGTCTGGTGGGGGTCAGGGTCTAATCTTGTTTCCTTTGCAGAAATATGAGGCACGAAGTCCCCAGATTCAACATGGTCTCCAATATCCATCCAAGATTGCTAAGTTGGTGGGAAGATTTGCATTCTAGTGACAAAAATCTCGTCAGAAAACACTTGGGAAATCTACCATCTCTCCTAGAAATCCAGCCTAACAACATGATAATAGAGGCTGCTACCCTGTTCTGGGATTCTGAAAGGTCTGTGTTCCGCTTTAGGGACATTAAAATGACACCTTTGCTGGAGGAAATAGGAGGACTGGCTGGCCTAGTATGGGAAACCCCGGGGTTGCTAATGCCTGAGAATCGCATAGGCAAAGGTTTCCTCAAAATGATGGGTCTGAGGAAGAATGCAGAACGGGTATGCTTAAAGGAGTCATACATCCCTTTTGACTATTTGTACAAAAGGTACGGCCACAGCAAATCATACCGTACCTATCACGACGAGTTTGCCATCACATCCTTGGGACACATCCATCGTAGAGTATTCGTCTTCATGTTTTGCTTCTTGGGTCTGATTGTGTTTCCAATGAAGAAGGAGAGAATCCACACTAGACTGGCCATGATAACCAAGACACTAATGAAAGGAATTGGTGGGAAAAACTTCATTATTGCGCCCATGATCATTCCAGACATATATCGAGCCTTGGAAAAGTGTCAACGAGGGGCAAGACACTTTGAAGGCTGCAATCTACTACTTTAACTTTGGCTCATGGAACATCTCCAAAAGGGCGAATACCGACAAAAAATTCATCGAAGATTTTGGGATGACCACATCGCTTTCCACCATCCAAAGCGAATGAATTACATCCCCGACATGTTTGCTCAGCCTGAGAAAGCCAAAGGATGGGTCGAGCTCTTCGATAATCTGACTGAAGAACATGTTCAGTGGATGTTTGAGTGGTTTCAGAAAGAGGAGTTCATCGCCCGTTCTAGAGACGCATTGTTCCTAATAATAATTGGTCTAAGAGGAACATACCCTTACGTCCCTCTTCGAGTTATGAGGCAAGAGGGTAGGAAGAAAGTCATACCTAGGGTCGACAAGATGAGCCATCTTCGAGCTGACTTCCAAAATGACGATAGTCCTCACAAGTTCCAAGCCCAGAACATGTGGCACTAAGGGATTGTAATGGAGAAGGACACTATCGAGCCAGACAGATATCATGCCGGTTAACCCCTTTCGATCCTGGTTGGTTGGAAAAAAATTGGGGTGGTCTGAGGGAGCCAGGGTTCGTTCAGGGCCATAGGGTTATAGATGAAAAGGCCGAGGCACAAGTCAAATACAACCATCTGCGCAAAAGAATCTGTGAATGGGAGGATGAGCACCGCAAAATACATGAGTCTATCAAGAAACTGATCGAGGAATGGAAAGATATGGCTATCAGCACCAACAAAAGGTTAGGGTATTTGGAGCGAGGCATAGTGGAGCTGGAGGAAACATTTCTCAAAAGGGTTAAAGACTGTCAAAAGGCTGAAGGGACCGAAGGAGGACATCTTGCCAGAGCATACCTGTTGCTGGGACTACGCGAGTTGGGGAAAGTGTACGACGGAAGCAAGAATGCCGAGTCTGGGGAAGGTTCTTCTGGGACCAAGTAGATAGGCATGACTTTATTTTACTTTATCAATGTAATAAGGCCAATGGCCATTAGTGACCTTTACTTCCTATTTATTTAGTATCGTTTCGGGATTCGTATATTGTCTTATCAATAAAATGAGGAATTTAGCATCTTAAGTTCTCCAAATCAATTTGTCGCTAGGCCTACCTCGGGCAAAAAAAGAGGTCCCCAATATGGACGCGCTTTACATTCCCGCACTATGTGTTTAAATACCGCAATACTTTTCATAATCCTCACTGACTTGGCTACCTTTTGTTTTTGTTTTCCTCTTTCTTTATTTATTTATTCGCCTCCCCAAAGGTTAGTTCGTGCACCCTAGCATCATCATCCTATCTTACAAGATACAGGGGCCCTCCACCCTCTCCTCCTCTTAGTCCTCCCAAAGGCAAGAATAAAGGCAAAAAGAAAATGGAAGATTCAGGCAACAACAGAAATGAGAATGTGGTTGAACGGGTAGAGGCCACTGATGGCTAGGGTATCGGATTCAGAATGAAAATGTGTCGCTGCTGGAACGGATGTTGTCAAAGTTTCAAGAAGAACTTGATCAAGTTCGGAATCTGGAAAACCTATCATTCTCCCTTAACGTCCCAAACGTCAACATCCAGAATCCTACACCTCCTCAAAACATCCCAAAGCAGCAAAATCATCCCGCAGCTCATCATCACACCACTCCACCAAAGAACCAAACTCTTTCAGCACAATGCAATGCCTGCCATACTCCAAATAACACTCCACTCCTTATCCCAGAACCTCAGAATTCCACAAATGACCATTTCCATATTCATGCGCCAGGCCACCATAACAATCCCATCTACGTGGAGACCATGCCACACTCCAATCCCCCTATCACATACACACCTGAGTCTGACGAAAAGGACCTGCTTATTAAGAACTTGGCCGAGGAACTTAGGAAGCTGACCAGCCGGGTTCAAGGCGTCGAGGGAATCAAGGGAGTCGAAGGGTTGAACTATGAAGACCTCTGCATACAGCCCGATGTCGAACTGCCCGAGGGATACAAACCTCCTAAGTTTGAAATGTTTGATGGTACAAGTGATCCAAGGGTCCATTTGAGAACTTATTTTGACAAGCTCGTTGGAGTAGGGAAGGATGAAAGGATCCACATGAAGTTGTTCATGAGGAGCTTGAAAATAGATGTGTTGTCTTGGTACATCAGCCAAGATCCCAAGAAATGGTCGAATTGGGTGAGCATGGCATCTGACTTTATGGACAGATTCAGGTTCAACACAGAGAACGCACCAGACGTGTTCTATATTCAGAATTTGAAGAAGAATCCCACAGAGACATCTCGCGAGTACGCTACTCGCTGGAGGTCCGAAGCTGCCAAGGCCAGGCCCACCTTAGAAGAGGAACAAATGAACAAGTTCTTTGTCCGGGCTCAGGACCCGCAATACTATGAACGATTGATGATGATCGAGAACCACAAATTCTCCGATATTATCAAGCTGGGGGAAAGAATCGAAAAGGGTATTAAAATTGGTATGGTCACGAATTTTGAAGCCTCTCAAGCTACAAATAAGGCTTTGCAGTCTAGTGGTATGTCTAAGAAAAGAGACGCGGGATCCGTGATGGTTGCACAAAGAACCAAATCCCCACTCAAATACCAAACTTACCCAAAACCTCCACTCACATATCAGCCAACCCCAAATTACCAAGCACCCTAACCCTCATACCAAGCTCCACCACCCACTTATCAATCACCTCCACCACCAACTTATCAATCACCTCCATCACCGACATATCAACCTACTTCACCCAGATACTCTCAACCGGCTCCTATCTACCACACTTACAATTCTCAACCATCCCATTTCCAATCACCCCCTGCACGCCAAAACATCCCTAGACCTTGTCCTAATTTTGATTGCAGACCTCCAAAATAGTATACCGCCACCGCTGAACCCATCGAACAGCTGTATGAGTAGCTCAAAGCTGCTGGTTATGTGACCCACATCCCTGCTAAAACCCCTGAGAATCCTTCTCAATGGGTCAACCCAAACAAGTCCTGTGCATACCACTCCGGCATGAAGGGACACACCATCGATGAATGCCACTCTTTGAAGGACAAGATACAGTCCTTGATTGACAAAAAGGTCATCGTGGCAAAGGAATCCACTCCAAATGTCCACAACAATCCTCTTCCGGACCATAAGGGTAGAGGCATCCACTTGATTGAAATAGAAGACGACTGGGTCCCCGAGGGGTCAATCGGGTTGATCGTGGAAGGCGATGACCCAAAGAAGCCAGCGGTTACTATCAACCCAATCATAGTCTAGATTCAGCCGTCTGCGGATGCTGAGGTAGATATGTTCGTACCTCTCGAGTATGAAGCGGCGCCACCCGCAAAGACACAGGTACCAATTGAAGTTGAGTTCGTGTCTCCAAAAAATGCAACCGGACCATTTGAGGTTGCCACCTTACCACCCCAGTCACATGTTCCATTCGAAGTAAGGGTAGCTGCGCCAATCACAGTGGCAATATCAACCATGCCACCTTTCTATACAAATGCTGTACCATGGGACTATACAGCCGAGGCGAGAAGGAAAGGCAAAGTCAAGACTGAAGAAGCTATTGCAGCGCATGGTATGACAAGAGTTGGTAGAGTCTGTACCCTTGAACATCTGGCTGAATCCAGCATGCAGGCTTCCAATCGGCCTCCCATTATCGATACAGGTCCGAACGACCTTTGGAGGAAAGTACAGGCCATGGAGTATTCGGTCATCGACCAGCTGAAGAAGACGCCAGCTCAAATATCCATCCTCTCTTTGCTGCAGAATTCCGAGATGCACAAGAATACTTTATTGAAGGTGTTGAACGAAACCTATGTATCGAAAAACATCACTAGCGGGGAAATGGCCAATATGGTAGGCCAAGTGCTAGAAAGCCACAAGATCACTTTCCATGAGGACGAGCTTCCACCCGAGGGGTTAGGTCATAACAAAGCGATGCACATCACTGTGCAATGTGAGAACTACTTCATCACCAGGATCCTAATCGACGGGGGATCTAGTCTCAACATATTTCCATTGACAACGCTCAAAAAATTGGGCAAGGGGCTGTATGAGATAAGACAAGGGTCAATGAATGTGAAAGCTTTCGACGGTTCGCAAAATCCACCATCGGCGAAATCAGCCTTTGCTTGCAAATGGAGCCAACATGGTTCAAAGTTAATTTTCAGGTGATAGACATATCTGCATCCTACAACCTATTATTAGGATAGCCATGGATAGATGCTGCTGGGGCCGTGGCATCAACACTGCATGAGGCAGTAAAATTTGAATGGAACCATCAAGAGGTAATCACCCACGGAGACGGAAGCAATCCTATTTACAGTCGTCAGACCATTCCAGTGGTTGAAGGTAGAAGAAGGTTGGGTGGAAAAACATACCACCACATTGAATGGGTCAACGCTATCGACAAAGACAAATTGTGGGATAGCAAGATCGCAAGTATGATGAATGGGCGAGGGTACGAGCCAGGTAAAGGGCTCGGCAAGAACCTTCAGGGGATCTCCAAACCTATCAAACTCAAGAAGCACGACACCACTTTCGGTTTGGGATACGAATACACTTGGGAAGAATTCAAAAACTGGTCGCCACCATGGCGCGGTCCTTATTACCCTTTGGAGCAACCAATACCGCATCTGGAGCAGACCTTCCAATAGGCCGACGTTATTTATGGATCAGACGAAGAAGAAGCACTTGCAACAATAAGGAACTTGTTTCTGGAGGACAGTGATATGGATTGTTGTGTTATTCTCGAGGAGGAGGGGGAGGAAGGCCCTTCCATACAGGCTGTGAGCAGAGGGACATACCTCAAGAATTGGATTTTCAGGACAACCACAGCCCGACGAGTCCTCGGGGTAGCAAGGCTAAAACGAGCGCTATTCATTGTTTTTCTTTACAAAATAATTTTCTTTTTCGCATTTTAATTCCTGCAATAAGATCTTCAATGTTCAAAACAATCGTTCAATTTATCAAAAGCATTTTTAAATTTTTCTTATGAATCAATATTTATTGCTATCATTTTCCTCTCATTAATTTTCCTATACAACATTACTATTACCTGTCTTGATGAACCGATGACTGTGACATGCAACGAGACAACGCAGGAAACAGACGTCGATTCAGAAGAAGATGACATACCTGACGAGATTGTCAAAGAAATTGAGAATTTTGGGAACAGACCTAAGTCCAACCTGGACGAGACTGAAATCATCAACCTAGGAGATTCAGAAAACATCAAGGAAACACGAATCAGCATTCATTTGTCGCCTTCAGAAAAGAAAGAAATCAAAGAAGTTCAGGAAGTTCAAACCCGACATGAGTTTGAAAATCAAAGAAGAAGTCACCATGCAGATCAACGCCAAGGTTCTCAGGGTAGTTGAGTACCCAACATGGTTAGCCAACATTGTGCCAATACCAAAGAAGGATGGGAAGGTCAGAGTCTGTGTCGACTACCGGGATCTCAACCGGGCTAGTCCGAAAGATGACTTCCCTTTGCCAAATATACATATCCAGATTGACAATTGTGCCAAGCACGAACTACAATCATTCATGGATTGCTTCACTGGTTATCATCAAATCTGGATGGATGAGGAATATGCTCAGAAAATGGCTTTCATTATGCCTTGGGGAGTGTACTGTTACAAGATGATGCCATTCGGCCTGAAGAATGTAGGGTCCACCTACATGAGGGGTATGACCACCATCTTCCACGACATGATTCATAAGGAGATCGAGGTATACGTGGATGATGTTATTATCAAGTCTAGGAAAGCCACTGACCACATAGAATATTTGAGGAAGTTCTTCAAAAGCTTGTGGAAATACAATCTGAAGCTGAACACCGTGAAGTGTGCATTCGGGGTTCCTGCTGGAAAGTTGCTCGGGTTCATTGTCAGCTGCCGAGGGATAGAATTGGATCCATCAAAGGTCAAAGCCATTCAAGAACTACCACCGCCAAGGAACAAGAAAGATGTGATGAGTTTCTTGAGGAGATTTAATTACATCAGTCGATTCATAACACAGTCTACAGTTATCTGTGAGCCGATCTTCAAGATGCTGAAGAAGGACGCCGCAACAAAGTGGACCGATGATTGTCAAAAGGCTTTCGACAAAATCAAGGCATACCTGTCGACACCACCAATCTTGGTATCGCCTCAGCCAGGTAGACCTCTGTTACTCTAACTTGTAGTGTTAGATGGAGCTTTCGGCTGCATTCTGGGGCAGCACGATGAAACAGGAAGAAAGGAGAAAGCCATTTATTATCTCATCAAGAAGTTCACTCCGAACGAGGCCAGATATTCTCTATTGGAACGCACTTGTTGTTCTTTGACTTGGGTAGCTCAGAAGCTGAGGCATTACTTATGTGCCTACACAACGTATCTCATATCGAGAATGGATCCATTGAAGTACATCTTTCAGAAGCCCATGCCCACTGGCAAGCTAGCCAAGTGGAAAATCCTGCTGAGTGAGTTCGATATTATCTATGTGACTCAGAAAGCAGTCAAGGGACAAGCACTGGCAGATTATCTTGCTGAGAACCCTGTAGATGGAGAATATGAACCTCTGAAAATTTATTTTCCTGATGAAGAGGTATCATTCATAGGAGAAGACATTGCAGAATCCTATGACGGTTGGAGAATGTTCTTCGATGGAGCAGCGAACTTCAAGGGAATTGGCATTGGAGCAGTCCTAATATCAGAAACTGGTCAGCATTATCAGGTATCTACCAAACTCAGATTCCCCTGCACCAACAATATGGTAGAGTATGAAGCATGTATCTTAGGGCTCAACATGGCCATTGACATGAACGTCCAGGAGCTGTTAGTGATTGTTGACTCACATTTGCTGATACATCAGGTACAAAGAGAGTGCGCTACCAAGAATTCCAAGATACTTATGTATCTGCACCACGTACAAGAATTAAGAAAGAGGTTCACAAAGATAGAATCTCGGCATGTCCCCAGAATCCAGAATGAGTTCGACGATGCATTGGCTACTTTGTCCTCAATGATCCAAAACCTGGACAAGAATTTCATTGATCCTATTCCCGTAAAGATCTATAATCAGCCAGCTTATTGTGCACATGTCGAAGAGGAACCAGACGAAAATCCTTGGTTTCATGACATCAAGGAGTATTTGGCAAAAGGAGATTACCCAGAGATTGTGAATCCCACTCAAAAACGCACACTTCAAAGACTATCCAACAACTTCTTTCACAGCAGAGGAATCATATATAGGAGGACTCCCGATTTGGGATTATTACGTTGTGTCGACGCAAAGGAAGCATCCAAGATGCTAGAGGAGATTCATGCAGGGACTTGTGGCCCGCATATGAACGGTTTTGTTCTGGCAAAGAATATACTCCGAGCTGGTTACTTTTGGATGAATATGGAAACGGACTGCATCCAGTATGTCTGGAAATGCCACCGTTGTCAGATACACACAGATATGATAAAGATACCTCCAAACGATCTCAACGCAACAAGATCACCATGGCCATTCGCCGCCTAAGGTATGGACGTTATTGGACCTATCGAGCCTGCCACCTCCAACGAACACAGGTTCATTCTGGTAGCCATCGACTATTTCACCAAATGGGTCGAAGCAGCATCCTACAAAGCAGTGACTAAGAAAGTCGTAGAAGACTTTGTCGGCGACCGTATTGTTTGTCGATTCGGGATTCCTGAGTCAAACATCACCGACAATGGTTCCAGTCTCAACAGTGACTTGATGAAAGCTATGTGCGAGGCTTTCAAGATCAAACACAAGAATTCCACATCTTACAGACCTCAGATGAATGGAGCTGTAGAAGCCGCCAACAAAAACATCAAGAAGATACTAAGAAAGATGATAGAAAGGCACAAGCAGTGGCACGAGAAGTTATCATTTGCCTTATTGGGATATCGCACCACAGTTCACACCTCAACAGGGGAAACTCCCTATATGCTAGTTTATGGTACTGAGGCTGTTATTCCTGCCGAAGTTGAGATTCCATCTCTAAGAATTATACAAGAAGCTGAGCTCAGGGACATTCACCCATCAAACTGGGGCAGAATTTTCAGGAGGACCCTAAAAATTACGTAGCAGGAAAGGTTGCAATGTCCTGAGCCGTGTCACGATCGTCGGTTCATCCCAAAATTATTTTTTAATTATACATTATGCTTTTAAAAATCATGCATGTTTGTTATTGAAAACAGCTTTGTTTAGCAACACTACCCCAATAATACAGACAGTATCATCATATCGAGCCCGGCAAATCAAGAAAATCCAGCAGGTATACAAACTAACCCCCCACCCCCCCTGTTATAGAACTCACGATCTTTCTTTGGTTGCAGGAACTAAGGTTGAAAAATCCCTAAATGAACTGTCCACCTAGGGGATAAACGTTGTCCAAAATACGACTCTCAAAACTACTGCACTTGCCGACGTTCGCACATGTGATGCGTGGGTCGAATTCATGGTTTAACACATTATATGCCTTACATTTTATGTGCGTTAATGATAAAAATACACTTTTTATGTGCATAATGGAGTCTATTGCATGTGTAGGTGCATTGGAGATGGAAACCGAGCTAAATGGATGCATGAACGTCGAAAATACGCTCAAGAGTCGAAAAGGAGTGACTCGGGCTATAACCGGGCGTTTTAGCCTTAAAGTCAGGCCAACCCGGGCGTTAGGTGGGGCGTTTGGCCCCTAAAGCCAAGGTCAGCCTGGCGTTAGTGGGGCGTTAGACCCCTAAATCCAGGTCTGCCCTGGCTTTAAGGGGCGTTTAAGCCCAAACGCCTGGGTCCCGAGGTCCGGTCAATTCCGAGTTTTAAAGAGTTTTAAGTGTTTC
>ML342493.1:0-27882 GCA_005239505.1 Nicotiana paniculata | reverse complement strand
ATCTTGAACCAAAATCTGTTGATGAATGTAGACAGAGAAATGATTGGCCAAAATGGAAAGACGTTATCCAGCAGAGTTAACTTCACTTGGGAAACGTGAAGTCTTAAAATCCATAGTTCGAACACCTGAAGGTATAAAGATAGTAGTGTATAAATGGGTTTTTGTGCGAAAACGAAATGATAAAAATGAAGTCGTTAGATATAAAGCACGACTTATGGCACAAGGATTTTCGTAAAGGCCTGGCATTGATTATATGGAGACATATTCTCCTGTAGTGGATGCTATCACCTTCAGGTATCTCATAAATATGGCAGTGCATGAAAAACTTGATATGCGTCTAATGGATGTTGTCACAACCTATTTGTATGAATCATTAGACAACGAAATTTTTATGAAAATACCTGAGGGATTTAAAGTGCCAGAAGCATATAAAAGTTTTCGTGAAACTTGTTCAATAAAGCTTCAGAAATCTTTATACGGATCGAAACAATCAGATCGTATGTGGTACAATCACCTGAGTGAATACCTGTTGAAAGAAGGGTACAAGAATGATCCAATTTGTCCTAGTGTTAAAAAGGTCTGAATCTGAATTTGTTATAATCGTTGTGTATGTGATGATCTAAATATCATTAGAACTCCTGGGGAGCTTCCAAAAGCAGTAGACTGTTTGAAGAAATAATTTGAAATGAAAGATCTTGGAAAGACAAAATTTTGTCTTGGTCTACAAATTGAGTATATGAAAGATGGAATATTTGTCTATCAATCAACATATGTCACACCTCCTTTTTCCCAAAAGGGGTATGAGAGTTTTTTCAATTAAAGTGACATAATCGAAATGGGATTACTTTATTTATTCAGAGTCGCCACTTGGGATAGTTTATGGTGTCCCAAGTCACCGGTTTATTACAAATCCCAAATCGAGGAAAATTGACTATGTTTAAAAAGTTTGCGAAAATCATAAGACCGGGTAAGGAATTCTGTTAACCCGAAAGAAGGTGTGAGGCATTCCCGAATTCTGTGATTTTGACACAGTCGCTTTACAATCATATTCCTGGCTTAATTAACGATTATTACGTGTTTAAAACCTATGTGTGTTTTACATTTCACCGCTTTTAATTGGTGAATTATTCGTAATTATGAAATTATCTTGAAACGAGTAACGCGTATGTGTACTTATTTCGTTCCACACATCAAGAATCATGTCACGCGTACATGTACACAATTAATAATATTTTATTATTATTAAAATTGTTTGGCCAAAGTCAGGCGAACGCGTACTTTGATTTATTTGTGGAAGATCATTATTATGTCACAACGAACGTGTACACAATCACGATAATAATTAATTAAGGTTGTGCCTAAACCTCTTATCACGATCAAAGTAGATACTAAACATATAGCCGAATGATACTTTTTAATTCTTGTTAATCTCATTCAATCTATATTCATCATTGAAACCCATATCAGAACGCCTTGAATTTTGCTATCAAAGACTTATATCTTTTTTTTTCAAAAATAGTAAATTTAATTTTTCCACCTGTTATTTAATTGATGGTAAGAAATTATATGTTTCTAATTCTCAAAGTTTAAGCCTTTCGTGCTAGGTAATTCATTGATTCTGGAGCATTGGATGGTTTGGAACGCTAGTAGCAGATGCCTTCTCATTTTTAACTTGTCAAAATTTTAAGCATTTCTTAAATAACTCGGGTAAATTCAAATTGTTTTCAATTATTCAGTCATATTAATCAGATGGTAAAAGCTTGATTTATTTTTGAAAATCATAATTATGTCATGCGAATATGCACACAATCACGATTAAGTGGCTCCCAAAGTATGTTGCGATGTTCATACATTATTTATTTTTCTAAGTTTGAGATTATTGTGAAGATCATAGGTTATAGATTTACTGTGAAGGAATGATAAGACTTAATTATTGAAAAATGTGTAAAGATATAGAGGTAATTGGTATTCATTAATCAACTGACGTAGGCCAACCTTTGAATTTTACCCCAAAAGTCTCAATCATTAACAATTTTCAGTAAGCACTAAATAATGTATGAAAGGGCACACACAAATGAGCATAACTTGATGTGCGCAGGTGTTTAACAAGGAAAAAGAAATTATATAAACTAGCAACAATAGATAATACCTGGGGCTTGAATAAGAAATACAGAGTAAATTTGACACGCTTGGACGAAATTATGACAAATCAGTTAATATCGCCAGGATCGAAAATAGAAGAAGAGTGAAATACAAAGTAAGGTTGTTATACCCAAATTAATCAACAAATCTTTTATTTATATGAACCAAAGTGTTGCAATATAAAACATGCACTGATGAAGCATTTTATAGGAATAAAAGAAAAGCTAAGAGATAGCCAACCTAGAGACGATAAAATCGCTTCAGAAATTGAACGGAACCGCAAATCGAGAGCAAAACTCGATCTGGCAACGGAAATCTCCAATCAATGAACGAACTCAGAACCAACCCTCAATCAAATTCCATCTTCAAAGACCATGATAAAAGAAGATGACTAAAATATTTTGTGTATTTTTCCAATTGTGAAAAGTAGAAATCGGACTTGAAAAAAAAACTTAAATTTATACTTTTTTTCTTGTATTTTGTTTCATTCTGCTTCAATTCAAAACTAATACTTGAATTCAAGTCTTTAGAATTTTGTTTTCTCTTGAATTCTGTTTTGCCGTCAGTTTTTTTGCTCTTTTTTTTCTTTTTTGTTGTCCCTCCTCTTTATAAAGAAATTTTAGTAGTTTCGTTTTTGGTTGCATTTGGAATGGGGAACGTGGATTTTGAAGTTGTAGGTTAGGGATGGTGGGGGAGAAACGTGAGTGAGTGGGAATTTTGGGAGGTTTTTATTTTAATCTATTTTTTCCTTTTTTCCTTTAATTTTTTTAGCCCTTTTTTTAATTGAATAAAACAAGATATATATATATATATATATATATCAACCAACTAACTTTTATACTTTAAAGGAACTATATAAATAAGAAAATTCACTATTTACACTAAGGTTCAAATTATACTAAGAGTAAGATAAATCTTATATTCTAAGAATGTGAATATTTTTATTATTTTTAATTTTCTTAAATAAAACCTATTAAGAGTAACATAAAAACTTAAAATATTAAGATTAGACCTAAAAGTAATATTTACACCAAAATAGTATAGAATTTGGGTATGGTAAAAAATTAGTTGTTCACAGCATGCCCCTCTTTGCTGGGAAACATGAAGAGTTTTCAGGCAAAGAAAATGAACACGGTGACTAATTTTTGGCCTCACTATTATTTGAAAAGGAAAAGAAGATAAAAAAAAAAATGCGACGAGCCTTGGTTTTAGGCAACCTACATATCCCGGGTTATAAGGGAATCGGGTCACGTGTAGTTCAAGTGGAAGAAGAGTGAGGGAGAATGCTTAGAGGGAGAGCCGACTAAAGTTCCGTCGAGGTTTCGATCCGCAGTTCCGACTATTGCATAAAATGAAAAGAAAATTACATACTCTTGAAATCGAAGATTTACAAAATTCTTATCTAAATGACTTATGGAGCCTAGTCTTGATTCTTGACTTGCTTCTCCCATTGACTCTGAAACTTGATGCTCTCGATGCAACAGACTATGAAATATTCTCGCAGGCTTGTTTCTTGATCAGATGATGGAAGGATGGATCTTGAAATTCTCTGTCTCCGCATACATTATGTCAAAGCTGGTTGCGGCTGGTATCAAGACCAAACATTCCATTTTGCACATCCAATCTGTGCTTTGCAGAAAAACCTACAAGCCATCACAAACAAACAAAATGAACAAAAAATTTCTGCCCCAGTTTGCACTAGGAAATTTTTGTGAGTTATTGAAAAAACATTAAACTATCTTTGCTATTGGAGAATAAAGAATTGAAAAAGGCATCCCTTTTTTAAATATATATATAAATAATAGGGGATGTTGTACCCAGTGTTAACAAGAATGAAGGCAACCGGGGATGTAGTACCATGTGTTGACGATAAGATGAGGCTCGTGGCACTCTAGGATGCTACTAGGGAACGTCGTATCCTATGCTGACAATAAAATGCAACCAGGGGATGTAGTACCCTGTGTTTGGAAATAAAGATGAGGCTCGTCGATCTCTGAAATGCTACTGGGAAATGTCGTACCCTAGGATAGCAGTGAGAAATACAACCAGGGATGTAGTACCATGTGTTGGAAATAAGATGAGGCTCATGGCACTCTGAGATGCTACAAGGGAATGTCGTACCCTATGTTGTCAATAAAATGCAACTAGGGGATGTAGTATCCTGTGTTGACAATAAGATGATGCTTTTGGCTCTTTAAGATTCTACTAGGGAATGTAGTACCCTATGTAGGAAGAAAACAACGCATCCAAGGGATGTAGTACCCTGTGTGGATACTAAGAGGAGGCTTTTGGCTCTTTAAGATTCTACTAGGGAATGTAGTACCCTATGTAGGAAGAAAACAACGCATCCAAGGGATGTAGTACCCTGTGTTGATACTAAGATGAGGCTTTTGGCTCTTTAAGATTCTACTAGGGAATGTAGTACCCTATATAGAAAGAAAAATAACGCAACCAGGGGATGTAGTATCCTGTGTTGATAATAAGATGAGGCTTTTGGCTCTTTAAGATTCTACTAGGGAATGTAGTACCCTATGTAGGAAGAAAAATAACGCAACCAGGGGATGTAGTACCTTGTGTTGAAGATAGGGTATTGATTCCCTATAATGAAACTAAAAATAACATGATTACATGTATATTAGAAGAAAATTAAGGATTTGAGAACTTCACTTGGTGGTGTTCGTCTTTTCACAAATTGTTTCCTAAAATTGTTATGTTCCTGTTTTGAGCAAAGAAAAATTTCTTAGTTTTAAAATGGTGGTCAGTTTGTGGCCTTGATTTCTTAGGCGACTTGACCTTGCGTCCATTACACTTGTTAGAAACACTTACTCCGTCGATGGCCGTACAAATTGCCGGGAGATTCTGTCATTACTTTCTGGAGATCTTCTTTCTCAACATCAAAACCTGACTATTTTGCATCTATCACCATTTGTGTTTATGGTGCAAACAACCTTTCTCCCTGAACAACTTTTAACTGAGTAACTTTTGTCGACCCTTGACCCATTGTTCTGTCCTTCAAGCCTTTTGCTCCTCAGGAAAAATAAAAGGTGGCTTTATGCCTTTGCCTATGTTGTTCATGCCCAGAATGTTTTGTTTCATATAACAAGGAAATTGTAACCATATTTGCGGCCTTTTCTTTGCTTTGACGAAATTAGACTGAAAATGACTCAAAAAAATAGTACGAAAGAAAACAAGAAGGTGAACTAATAGGTATTACAACTTAATCAAGAAGTGTACCTTTCAGAGAAGAAAAAATAAAAATAAAAGGACTTATCTTGAGGAATATGATGACTTCAATGAACATGACATGCACTTTGGACTGGATACCCGATCCTTCTGAACCGCCTAATTCTCAAAATCCATTGTAAACTTCACTTTGAAACTGAGTTATTTGTCTTAACCATGCTTGTGTCGGGATATATGAAGGCCTAAATCGATCAACGATGCCCTTTGTGGGTTTTCACCAATTGACCTCTCTCATTTGTCTTTCTCTCAACTCACTATCGCCTTATAGTGCCCGTGAAGGTTTTCACCAATAAGACTCTCTCATTTTATTTTTCTCTCTTTACAATGGCCGAGGCATCACCGTAATATACCAACTTAGAATTCTCGAAAGTTGATCAGAAGGTCTTAAAAAGGAAAGGTAAAAATAACTATTCAACTGAATTACAACTTTTGGAACCATTTTGACGGAAAACAGTCGAAAAATAAAATAAAATCATGCCCCAGTTTCTTTGAATACTGGAAAATGTAGATTTTTGTTTTAGTGTGACCGAACCCCAGAGTGAGGCTGCCTATGTATCCTTTCGGAATCAGGTCGGACGTAGTTCAATTAATATGAACTTGTTTTGATGATTTTTGTTTGATTAAGTACATTGGTTCCAAAAGAAGGGAAAACAAAGAAATAATATAAACAAGACTTCAAAGGGCTAACTAGGGTTGACCAGTGTTTGGGTAGCGAGAATGATAGTCTTTCGTCATCCCAACCTGAGACTGCTAAGTATAAAAATGCCCCAACAGAGTCATGTCAGACATAGTGTAACGACCCGGTCCGCCGTTACATAGAACCTACATTTTAATTGTTGTTATTGACTTGTCATAGGTTGGTTATTCTATATTTGATGTATTAGAGTTGGTAGGCTTGAAATCGAATGGTTGTAGTGAGAGTTCAATTTTTTAGTCTTTAAAAATAGCCTTAAAATGACAAAAGTCAACTAAGAGTTGACTTATTGGTAAGCGACCTCGGAATGAGGATTTTATGGATCAGATAGCTTCGTTAGGTGATTTGGAATTTGGGAGTGTGTTCAGAATGATTTTGTGATGTCCGGTGTAGAATTAGGCTTGAATTGGCGAAAGTTAGTTTTTGGTGATTTCCGATCGCCAGTGGAAAATAGGCTATCGGGGTCAGAATGGAATTCTGACAGTTGGAATAGGTTCGTAATGTCATTTTGGATATGTCTGCATAATTTCAGGTCAATCGGAGTTGTTTTGATAGTTTCGGCATCATTGGTGGATTTTAGAAATATCAAAGTTCTTAGGCTTGAATCCGATGTAAATTTTTTATGTTAGTTTTTGTGTTTTGAGAGTGCAACTAAGTTTGAATAATGTTATGGGATATGTTGGTAAGTTTGGTTGGGGTCCCGAGGGGCTCGGGATTGATTTCGGTTGGTTAACGGGCATTTTTGGACTTAAAGAAAGAGTTGGTTTCTGGTTTTTGGTGCAGCAGATTTTACTCTCTGCGATCGTGTAGGGGAAGCCGCAATCACGTAGTTCAATCGAGAGGGGCAGAATTTTTACACTCTGCGATCGCATAAGTGTGCTCGCGATCCCAGAGGTCAAGCATGTCAAGTATTGCGATCGCATGGCCTTGCTTGCGATCGCGTAGGGTCATGACAGGCGCGTGGGGGTGAGGTCAAAGGGTCTTCGCGATCGCGTGCATCTGGTTGCGATCGCGTGAGGTTGAGCTGCTGTGAACCGCGATCACGTGGATTATTCCGCGATTGCAATGAAGAAATCACTGGGCAGTATATAATTAAACCCTCCGCGACTTAAACCTTTTTTACACCATTTTTGTACGGACAGAAAGCTTTGGGGGCAATTTTTGAAGAGGGAAATCAGTGTTCTTCATAGAGGTAAGTGTTTTGATCATTAAAACTCGTTTATGGGTGATTATAGAACATAATCTCAGTATTAATTCATGAAAATCAGTAGAATAAGTTGGGTTTAGGGCTTGAGATTTTGAGACATTTAGGGATTGATTTGAGGGGTCAAACGAACTCCGATTTTAGCGTTCTTTATATGTACGGACTAGTGAGATGATGAAGAATAGTTTTGTATAAAAATTTCTGAGTTTTGGGACTCGGGCCCGGGGGGTCAGGTTTTGACCAATTTCGGGTTTTTGAGCTAAATTTGATACTTTTCGATTGGAATTTATTCCTTAAGCATATATTGATGATAAAAATCTGAACTTGGTAGATTTGGAGCCTTCGGAGGTTAATTTGAGAGGCAAGTGAATTGCGGAATAGTTTCCGGGCTAGTTTTGAGGTAAGTAATGTCTTTAAATCTTGTCCTGAGGGTATGAAACCCCGGACTATGCACCCTTTCACGGGTTTTGGAATGCAAAGGTTGAAACTTTGGAAATATATTCCCTATTTAGGCGACTATTGAGTTGCTAAATCGATTTTAAGCCTATGCTTAATAGTATTGATATATTTTGATATGATTTGGGTTGTAAGCCATGTTTGGGGCCTAGTGCCGATCTGTTTACCCCTTGGGGGCTGTTTTCACTGTTTTTCTCACTTGATATGTTATGATTTTCACTCAGTATTCTTTTGATAATTGTTTTGGACACTCAGAGTATTTTGAAACTATTTCTTGAAAATGAAACACTATTTTTGGGTCGAGAACCCGGTATATTTATGGCCTGAAGGGCAATTTGAGAGTGTTTGACTAAGTGAGGCTGCAGGCCTATATTGTGAGGATGTTATGATATGAGTGAGGTTGCGGGCCTATATTGTGAGTGATTTATGCCATGATGTGGATTGTTTATAGTTCTTGGGCTGTAGGAGCCCCTCCGGAGTCTGTACACACCCCCAGTGAGCGCAGGTACCTAATGAGTGATGCCCGGCGGGGCTTATGCTGAGTGATTGTGAGATTGCCTGATGGGCTATTACTGAGTGACTGTGAGGATGCCTGATGGGCTGTTACTGAGTGACTGTGAGGATTCCTGATGGGCTGATATTGAGTTATGGTGAGGATGTCTAATGGGCAATGGGTACGTTAAATGATTTTAGCCCGAGGGGCAGTTTTATGAAGAATTTTTACTAAGTTTTTGAACTATGATTTACTTCGATTTCAAACTGGTGTTACTGAGAATTTTTAGTGAGATATACTGATATTACACTTGTTTTCAAAGGATTTCTGGAAACTGATTTCGAACTTATTAATTGTTGAATACTACATGGTGACTTGGTGTTTTCCTGGTTTTGTAAAATTGTGTATTTGTACTGTGTATTTTGAAATTCTCAAACTGCGATTTATTTTCATTACTACTGAGTTGGCGTACTCATCATTACTCCATGTGCCTCTGTGCACAGATCCAGGTGACGGCCCGGAGAAGTAGCTGTCTCAGTTCGTTAGCAGCAAAAACAGGATTTCGAGGTAGCTGTCCAGCGTCCACAACTTCTCAATTTCCCTTCCTTATTTAGTTTTAGGGTTTGATTCAGAGACATCTGTTATAGTTTTAGCATAGTTAGATTTATTTATTCGTAGATGCTCATGACTATTGACTCCAGTCTTGGGAGGTTTTGTTTAGAGTTGTTAGACTATTATTGGTACGCTAAGACTTAATTACATTATTCTATGCTATGGTTGATGCTTATTATTAAATTATAAACTTTTATAATTGAATAAATGCGTAGGAAGGTGATGGTCGGCTAGCCTAGTTCCACGATAGGCGTCATCGCGACCTGTTAGGATTTGGGGTCGTGACACATAGTATCTCTTGACCGCATCCGCGTTGACAGATATGTCTGTCACCTTTCCTTCTATATCTGCCAAGTGTAGAGCTCCTTTAGACAATACTTTCTTGACGAGGTAAGGACCTTTCTAATTCGGGGCAAACTTTCCTTTTGCTTCTTCCTGGTGCGAAAGATGCGTTTCAAGACAAGTTGTCCTACCTCAAACTGTCTTGGGCGCACTTTCTTATTGTAAGCGCGTGCCATTCTTTGTTGGTATAACTGACCAAATCAAAATGCTGCCAAACGCTTTTCATCAATTAAACTTAACTGTTCCAGTCGGGACTTGACCCATTCAGTGTCCTCAATTCCTGCTTCGACAATGATTCGGAGAGAGGGAATCTCAACTTCCGCAGGTATGACTGCTTCAGTGCCATAAACCAGCAAGTAGGGCGTTGCGCCAACTGATGTACGGACAGTTGTCCGGTATCCCAAAAGAGCAAAAGGCAATTTCTCGTGCCATTGTCTAGACTCTTGGACCATCTTCCTAAGAATCTTCTTGATGTTCTTGTTCGCAGCTTCAACATCTCCATTAGATTTGGGCCGGTAAGGAGTAGAATTGCGATGCTCTATTTTAAATTGTTCGCATATGTTATTCATTAGATGACTATTCAAATTGGCAGCATTATCTATGATAATAGTTTTTGGAATACCGAAATGACAGATGATGTTGGAGTGAAAAAAATATACTATTGCTTTCTTGGTAACCGCTTTCAATGTAATAGCTTCCACCCATTTGGTAAAGTAATCAATTGCAACCAAGATGAATCTGTGCCCATTTGAAGCTTTTGGCTCGATTGGGCCGATGACGTCCATTCCCCAAGCAACAAAGGGCCAAGGAGCCGACATAGGATGTAATTCTGAAGGAGGCGAGTGAATCAAATCACTGTGAATCTGATACTGGTGGCACTTGCGAACAAAACGAAAGCAGTCTTGCTCCATAGTAAGCCAATAATATCCTGCTCGAAGGATTTTCTTTGCTAGAACATACCCATTCATGTGCGGACCACAAACTCCCGAATGCACCTCATTCATAATGATTTCAGCTTCTTTGGCATCCACACATCTCAACAAATTCAAATCCGGAGTTCTTTTGTATAAGATTTCCCCACTCAAAAAGAAACCATTAGAGAGTCGCCTAATAGTTCTCTTTTGATCCCTATTAGCGTGTTCCGGATATTCTCTTGTTTTCATATACTGTTTAATATCACGGTACCATGGTTCACCATCTGGTTCTACTTCAATTGTATTGCAATAACCATGTTGATCCCGAATTTGAATTTCTAATGGGTCAATGTGAGTATTACCGGGATATGGAAGCATTTAGGTCAGGGTGGCCAAGGCATCAGCTAATTCATTGTGAAACCTGGGAATGTACCTGAACTCGATGGACTTGAACATTTTGCTAAGATCTTCCACACATTTTCTATATGGAATGAGCTTGATATCTCGAGTCTACCAATCACCTTGAGCTTTCCGAATAAGTAAATCTGAATCTCCCATTACCAGCAGTTCATGCACATTTAGGTTTATTGCCATGTTCAGACCCATGATGCAAGCTTCATATTCTGCCGTGTTTTTTGTACAGAAGAAACGAAGTCACACTGTGGCAGGGTAATGTTGCCCAGTAGGTGATACAAGAATTGCCCCAATCCCTATGCCTTGGATGTTGAAAGCCCCATCAAAGTATAGTTTCCAAATTTGACTGTCATCTTGGACTACTTCTTCAACTAAATTAACCTCTTCATCTCGGAAGTATGTGTTCAAAGATTCATACTCATCATCAACTGGGTTTTCAGCTAGATGATCAGCCAACGCTTGCGCCTTCATGGCAGTACGAGTGACATAAACAATATCAAACTATCTGAGCAGGATTTGCCACTTTACCAATCTGCCTGTTGGCATCGACTTCTGAATGATGTACTTCAGGGGATCCACTCGGGATATGAGGTAAGTTGAATAGTCCAAGAGATAATGCCTAAGCTTCTGGGCGACCCAAGGCGCAACATGTCCTTTCCAGAAGAGTATATTTTGCCTCATAAGTGGTGAACTTTTTGCTCAAATAATAGATTGCTTGTTCCTTTTCGCCTATGGCATCATGTCGACCCGNCTCAAATAATAGATTGCTTGTTCCTTTTTGCCTATGGCATCATGTTGACCCAGAACACAACCAAAAGAACTATCCATTACTGACAGATATAAGAACAGAGGCCTACCAGGTTCCGGCTGTACCAAAACAGGGGGATTTGACAAATATTCTTTGATCTTATCAAAAGATTCTTGGCATTCATCTGTCCACTTGATAGCATCGTTCTTTTTCAACAACTTGAAAATAGGCTCACATGTGGTTGTAAGCTATGCGATGAACCTACTGATGTAGTTCAACCTCCCGAGTAAACTCATACTTCTTTTTTGTTCTTTGGGGGAGGAAGCTCTCGAATGGTCTTTATCTTTGAGGGATCTAACTCAATGCCTCTTCGACTAAATATAAAACCCAAAAGCTTCCCAGAAAGAACTACAAATGCACATTTGGCCGGATTGAGTTTGAGATTGTACCTTCGTAGCCTTTCAAAAAACTTTTTCATGTCTTGCACATGGTCATCTTGTGTTCTGGACTTAATGATCACATCATCAACTTACACTTCAATCTCTTTGTGCATCATGTCATGGAATATGGTAGTCATGGCCCTTATGTAAGTTTCCCCTACATTTTTCAAACCGAACGACATGAATCTATAATAATATGTTCCTCATGGAGTTGTGAAGGCGGTCTTTTCAGCATCTTCTTCATCCATCAAAATTTGGTGATATCCGGCATAACAATCCACAAAAGATTGGATCTCATGTTTAGCACAATTGCCAACAAGGATATGAATGTTGGGTAAGGGAAAGTTGTCTTTTGGACTTGCTTTGTTTAAATCCCTATAGTCAACACAAACTCTGATTTTCCCATACTTCTTTGGCACTGACACAATATTTTCTAAGCATGTGGTATATTTGACGACCCTGATCACATTTGCATTTAGTTGCTTCGTGATTTCTTATTTAATCTTATCACTCATGTCTGTCTTAAACTTCCTTTATTTTTGCTGGATTGGTGGAAAATTAGGATATGTGGGAAGCTTATGAACCACTAAATTGGCACTCAAACCCGGCATGTCATCATACGACCAAGAAAATACATCTCTGTACTCGAACAAAACTTGAATTATGGCATCTCTCGTTTTTTGTTCAGTATGAATGCTTATTTTTTTTCTTTGGTTTTTCAGGACTTCCCAGGTTAATTACCTCAGGTTCATTTAAGTTAGTCTTAGGCTTATTCTCAAATTGATCTAATTCCCTTTTTATTCCTTAAAAGCCTCATCTTCATCATACTCAACTTCTTGATTCATTATTTCGAGATTAGACAGCTTTTTAAGACATGGGCATGAATTCCGCGTGCATGTCATCTTTTTAAAGCCAGCATTAACGAAACTGAAAATGATAAGAAATTAACAAAAATTAGGGAAATGAAAAGACCGAATTTTACTATGAAACTGGAACTTCATTTCATTGAATTTGAAATGATAGAAGGATTAATATCAAAGCAAAGCAATTAAACTATAATATCTGGATTACAACCCTTAAAATAATCCAAATACAGAAAAAGCAACAAAATAGACTACCAAGACTCCTTCCCGATGGGAAGAGGAGTTGCTTCCCAGTTGTTGAGCGAGGTATCTGGACCAATCATCTGAACACTTGCACAGCTAGGGCCCTCGCCAACTTGAACCATATTGATCTCATAGAACATCTCATTGAGACCCTGGCAGACTTCATCAATGTCATCCTGAGTAGAAAGATTTTGGGCTTCTTCAAAATGTGGCTTGACAAAAGAGTAGGCGATGTGAGGGATTGGTTTGGACAAATTCCAACCATTCTTTTTGCAGGCCTTGGGTCTATTTTTGTCAGCTGATGTTGGTTTAAAACCCAAGCCAAATGTATCTTTCTTCAAAAAGGGAGAAACGGGGTTCACAATTCCCTACAGAGAGGATCCTAATCCTTTTCCTTGTTCATAGTCGTTCCTCAACATCAATGAAGCTACCATCATAGATGTGGCTGAAAGACGGGGATGCAGAATTAGTTTTCCTTCTTCCACTCGGTCCACCTCAATCACCTCAAATGCTTGATATATGAGGGATTCACATCCTACCTTGGCCTCGATACATGGAATGGACGGGTCATTATAGAAGGATTAGTCGTCCTCCCCATGAACAATAATTTATTGCCTGTGATACTCGAATTTAACCATTTGATGTAGGGTGGATCGTACAGCTCTGGCCACATGGATCCATGGCCTTCCCAGAAGAAAATTATAGGAAGTTTTCATATCCAACACTTGAAAGACAATGTTAAAATCAACCGGGCCAATTTTCATGGTGAGTTCGATTTCCCCAATAGTGTCTCTTCTAGAACCATCAAAAGCTCTGATGTTGACACTACTAGTTCGAATTCTGTTAGTGTCAATGTTCAGGTATTGTAGAGTAGAAAGAGGGAATACATCTACACTTGAGCCTCCATCAATCATGACTCCTTTTACGTAATGCTCTTCACACTTGACCATAAGATGCAAAGATTTATTGTGCCCAGCCCCTTCCTCAGGCAAATCATCATCGCTAAAAGAAATCTTATTCACTTCAAAGAACCTTTCAACCATTTTTTCTAGTTGATTCACCGTTGTCTTTTCTGAGACATATGCCTCGTTCAAAGTTTTTATCAACACACGACGATATTTTTCTGCGTGCAAAAGCAGAGATAACAAAGATATCTGAGCAGGGGTTTTCCTTAGTTGGTCAATGATTGAGTAGTCCTGCATTTTAATCTTTTTAAGGAATTCCTCTGCTTCTTTTTCTGCAATGGGTTCTTTCACTAGCAAGTGGCATTCCCTAGCTTGCTTAGCTTTTCTCAATTCCTCTGGTGAGTAGCACCTTCCAGAGCGGGTCAATCCCCCCATTTCATCTACTTATTCACCTATCTCTTTTCCTTTGTAATGTCATGACATTCTTGTTATAATTCCAGGGAATAGCTTTTGTGTTTGTCACTGGGATTTGTGCAGCAGGTCGGATCACAACTGGCTCTATTATATTCTCAAACCATTATTTGGAACAATCTTTTGAATGCCCCCAGGGACGTAAATTTTTGGCCCACCCAATTGAACCTCAACCTTTTTTGTGCTTCCAGGGACATAGAGAACCGCTTTTTCAAAACATAGGTTTGAACTGGAACTCGCACCTTTCACAATCAACGGGCCAATTGCGGCGGGATTACTATCACTTTTGGCTCTTTCCCTATGGTTCCAACAACCATCTCTGTCTTGCTAGACTACTTATAATCCCTATCATCACAAATCATCCCAATAAAATGTGTATTATCATGAGTTGGGAGTGGATTGTTTGTGATATTAGGAGTATCCTCATTGTTTGTTACCACAATTGCCTTTGCTTCAATCAAATTTTCAACGACTTTCTTTAATGTCCAACAATTTTCGGTACTATGACCCTGGGTGTTAGAGTGATACTCACATCTTGCATTTGAGTCAAAACCTTTTGAATTTGGATTCACATAACGCGGCATGACAGGTTCAATCAACTTCAGCTGCATCAACTTTCGAAATAGGCTTATATACAATTCTGCAATTGGGATGAACTATTTATTTGGCTCTTGTTCTCTCATATATTCCTGTCAGGGACGAGGATTATATGGTGCCTGAAAATTCGGCCAGAGTTGATGGGAGCCTTGAGGAATCAGTGCCCTCCATTGTTGGTGGCTGAGAGGCCTAGCATAAGCCTGAGCATTAAACACTGCGTATTGTTGTGGGGGAACTGAGTACCTGGGACCCTGAGGTGGATAGTAATATTGAGGAGAATTGGATTTTCCTTGTTGGAACTGCAAATAAGAAGGAACTATCCCTCTTTGAACTCCCCCAAACCCAGATACCATCATGGATCCTTCCTCTTTCTTTTTCCAGTTTCCGAAACTGCCTGACCCGCTTTGAATTGCTTGCGTGGTCGCCTTAAGGGCTGCCTGACTCATAATTTTGCCCGATTTCATGACATTCTCAACTATTTCACCAATATTAATCGCCTCGGCGAAAGGCTTACCGAAGGCGGCCAACATGTAATGGAGGTAATCAGGATCCTGAGCTTGGAGAAAATAGTCAATCATTTCTGCCTCTTTAATTGGTGGTTTGACCCTAACAACTTGCTCTCTCCACTTGATTGCATATTCTCTGAATCTTTCTGTTGGTTTCTTATTTATGTTGACGAGAGAGGAGCGGTCTGGAACTATACCAACATTGTATTAAAACTGTTGGACAAAATCTTGAGCCATGTCGTTCCAAACATGCCAGTGTGATATGTCTTGATCTATGAACCACTCGGAAGCAATTCCTGTTAAACTTTCCCCAAAATAAGCCATGAGTAATTCTTCTTTGCCTCCTTCTCCCCTTAATTGGTTACAATACCTCTTCAAATGGGCAATTGGATCACCATGCCCGTCATACTTGTAAAACTTGGGGGTCTTGAAACCGGGTGGCAAATGGACATGGGGGAACATGCATAGATCGTTAAACGAAACACCCTTGTGGCCTCCCAAACCCTGTATGTTTCTCGTGGTTTGCTCCAAGCTCTTTATTGTTCTAGTCATTTCCTCTTGTTCCATATTCTTGTCAGGCTTTTCAATCTCAACTGGGAACATGTTCTGAGGAGTATGCTTGTATGAATCTGGAACCTTGAAAGTCAGTTATGGAGAGTAATGTTGGGCATCATGAGCATTCAGTTGTGGATCATTGTTGGACTTTTGAGCAAGAGCTGGTTGAGGAACAGTGAAAGTAGAGACAATGGGTATATTATGTGGGTCATTTTTGAAGGGTGCGGTTGGAGGACGTGGAATGGAGGTTCTGGGGATAGTGGGAAGGTTAATGCTTGGACTGAATCTAGGTTGGTAAAATGGGTTACTTTTTAGGGAGATGGGAACTTGATTTGCAACTGACACATTATGAATATTATCCGAAGACCCTATGGGTAATGGAGGTGGGGCCTATCCATTCGCCCAAGCTTGGTACATCTCTGCCAATTGTTGCTTCAACACTCTTACTTCTTCAACTAGTCCCGAACTTTTGCTCGACCAATTGTCCATGGATATCATCATTATCTGATTCATTCTCACTGTTGTTTGCCATGCTACTTTTTTCTTTTGATCTCGTGTTGTAAGGGTGAGTCGCCAGTTTAAACCACAAATCAACCCCTCTATTTAACTATATCTTTTAGATGACAAACAACAAACGTGTTAGAGTTAGGCATTTTTCAGATATTAATCACACATTATATGTCATGCACCTAATGCCTTTTTCATTTCTAGAATGAGTTTGACAGGCTTCATGCTTCATCCCGGCTTATTGATTTATTGGTTTATTTTCATCTTGAATTTAGCGTTCTCTTTTCTTTCTCTTTCTCTTTTTTTTTATATATTTATTCCTAAAATCCTTTTTTCAGATTAATTATGGTTATGATCGCATCCGATGGGGATTGCCTACGTATCATGAACGTTGCATGAATCGGACAATTACGTAGCTCAGGAAGAAAAAAAATAAATAAATAAATAAAATAATAGTCTTTTTTTTAAAGAACAAAACGAAATAGATCAAAATATAATGACAGAAAGAACATTACATCAAAACGACTTAACAGACTTTGACAAAATTAAAAGACATGAATTTAAAAGACTAAACAATGACTCAAAATAAAATAACTGCGACATGAAAAGTTCTAACAACTAGACTGAATTTCAACTCCACAATCATTTGTTTTCAACCGCTGGCACATCTGCTCATGGTGGGGCTTGCCCTGGATGACCCCCCAATGTACGATACATCCTCTCTAACTCTGCTGCAAGATGACGGGAAAAAGTAGGTGCATGCTCCAAAAACTTCTCATAATCCATCCTTTGGCAGTTCACATAGCTTTGAGTAGTATAAACAACCAAATCATGGACTTGCTCTCTGAAATACTGAAAATTATGGTCTCGATCTTGTAATTCCTGCTGACGAGTGGTGGCTATCTCCCTTATGTGGCCCTCGATCTAAAGCTGACTCCAACTGAGCCCGAAGTCTAGCCTGCTCGAGTCTCGCCTGAGCCCTCTCCCTGTCAAAATCTACATGCTGATATTCTCTATTGTACCTTCTCATTTCTTCTAACTGTGCATGGAGCTGAGCTTTTGAACGTATCCAACGGCCCTTCTCTCTCGAATTGAGCCCTCTCTTCTTCGAATTTTTCTGCTTGGCAATCCTTACTTGATTCGGCTTTCTCACTTAATTTTAAGATTGTTTCCTTGGCTTTGTCCAACTCCTCTTCAGTCTTTCCCAAACTGGAATCATAATCTTGCACCCTTTCCATCAGATTGGCTATGGTTCTCTGGTCTTTCCAACTTCTCACTGGCACTTCAGAGGCTTTCTTCATCTGTTGAAGCCGAACACGGAGGGCTTCATTCTGGCAGATCAAACTCTTCTTTTCACCTTCCGCTTCTTGTGCTAGTATGTTTTTCTCAAAATTGAGGCTTCTCAGGCTTTCTTCTAGGGCATGAATAGTTGCTTTGTATCCCTTTTCTTTTTCACCCCAAGACAACTGTTCTTGGATTTTATCATCAAAGGCTTGAACATGTGGCCTTTTTACGGGTCTTTTGGGCTCGGGTTCTTGCTTATCATCCACGCGAGATCTCTTCTCAAACCACTTAGCATAACCCGGATCTATCTCACCCTTTGCATGATCAGGCACTTGGGTATCATCTTTCAAGTAGAAACAACCATTCCAAATTTGTTGGATTAAAGTCTCAGGGAGTGGGGCTTCGGGGTGTAGCTCAATCACTTGCACATTCAAATCTTCATCATCAGGCACCACTTGATACCTTCCTAGCTGCCGTAGGACTCTTTGTGGCGCATATGGCTAGACACTTCTCAAACGCAATAACAACAAATAACTCTTTAGGCTCGACATGTGTATCACCTCTCTTACCGGGAGCCATCCCAAAGTCCACTCAATTTGACTTGCATTTAAGGATCTTAGGTGGGATATCCAAGCTTCCACCCCTTCTGAAGANTAACTCTGTAGAGCCGACATGTGTATCACCTCTCTTACCGGGAGCCATCCCAAAGTCCACTCAATTTGACTTGCATTTAAGGATCTTAGGTGGGATATCCAAGCTTCCACCCCTTCTGAAGAGTTATAATCTTTTATTCTTTCTTCGTAACTCTTAATGAAATTATCCTTGCTCGGACCATACTGCATGAACTTGGGGTGATGCCGAAGATATTCAATCAACCATATTTGCTACAAAATATTGCACCCTTCGAAGAATTTTTCCCCCGACTTACACAAAGTCAACGCCCGATAAATGTCTGATAGAATGATCGGGGTAAGAGTGTGATGTTCTTTGGTAGTAAGGACATGTACGACCCTGGCTATGCGGATATCAATTGTCCGCTCTTTGTTTGGGAAGACCATGACTCTTAGAAAAGCCACGATGAAGGCAAAGCGACGGTGATTCTACCATGTTTCCTTGTCCTGCTTGTTGATTAGGCCTTTTTCATTAATTTCAAACCCATTTGGCTGCCCGAACCTAGAATAGAAGAAGTATAAAGAACAACTATGATGACCCAAAAGGACATCCCATATATTCTAGCTAATTCTGTGTCCGAGGTCGTGAAAACCTTCTTATATCACCTCGATTTGTGTGCGCAACCCGGGTATGTAGTCGGGAAGCCTTTATGTGAAAAACTGATAAAAATAATAATTTTGTATTAGAAATTTGAATAAAGTTGACTTCAGTCAACGTTTTTGGTAAACGGACCCGGACCCATGATTTGATGGTCCCGGAGGGTTCGTAGGAAAATATGGGACTTGGGAGAATGCCTGGAATTGAATTCCGAGGTCCCAAGTTCGAGAAATGAATTTTTAAAGAAAATTGTTTTCTGAAAAATATAAAGGTTTTTGAAAATGAAATTTGAGGTGAAACCTATGATATCAGGCCCATATCATGGTTCCGGAGCCCGGTACAGGTTTGATATGATTTATATGTGTTATCTATGAAATTTGGTAATAAACGGACTTAGTTTGACGTGATTCGGACCTTAAATGTAAAATTTGATGATTAAAGAAGTTTTGAGGAATTTCATTGATTTTTGGTTTAATTCATCATTTTAGTGTTTTTTTATGTGGTTTGAAACCTCGAGCGAGTCCTTGTTAGGTTATATGACTTGTTTGTATGATTAGACGGGGTTTCAAGGGCCTCGGGTGTGGTTCAGATGGGCTACGGGTCCTTTTCTTCCATTTTTTGAACTGTTGTTTCTGGTGTCTGTTGCCCTCCTCCGCGACCGCGTAGCCCAAGCCGCAATCGCGTAGTGTTCTGTTTGCCCAACCCATTTTTCCTTCATCGCGATCGTAGTGATTCTTTTGTGATCGCGATGTGTCCCTGCTGGTCGCCCAAACTTTGTTCTTCGCGTTCGCATTCTTCAGTACGCGATCGCATAGCTTCCTGTTCTCCTCCTCCGCGTTCGTGAACTCCTTGTCGCGTTCGCGATGAACAACCTGGGCAGCTTTCCTCTTTCTTCTTCGCGATCGCGATTCACAAAACACCTGGGCAGAATATAAGTTTGTAAAATCGGGGGTTTCACTATTTTAAACATATTTTGACTTCTAGAACTCGGTTTTGGGCGATTCCTTGTGGGATTTTCACACAAATCAAGTGTTCTTTCACTAGAATTAAATATATTTCATGAATTAATTCTTGTTTTTATCATTTAAATTGTGTTTTGGGATGAGGGGATTGTGGGTTTTGAAAGAAAACTTCAAAAATAAAAATTCATGATTTGAATGATCAAATGTTATCGGAATTGGATAAATTTGGTATGTGGGTGAACTCGCATCGCAATGGGTAATCGGAATTCGTAAAATTTGTCGGGTTCCGAGGTGCGGGACCGGGAGTCAACTTTTGGGTCGATTTTTATAAATTTGCAAAGATTGAACTTTATTATTCGGAATCGTACCTTATACGTTTTATATGCATTTTGAAGTTGTTTTAGTTGATTTTGCGCCGTCCGTAGGCCTTCCCGCCCGAGACGTCTATTTTTGAGTACCGGGTTGTCGTCTTTGAGGTAAGTATCTTGCCTAACCTTGTGTGGGGGAATTACCACTTAGGATTTGAGTCTTCTATGTTGATTGTAGTCCGTGTACGCGATGTGACGAGCGCATGCTCGGACTTATTTGTGGAATGTTGACCCTTTAGGAATCTTAGATCCTTATATTCGCCGAGTATGAAGTGTCCTTAACATGATTGAATTTCCTAATTTCTAGTGTCATCTTATTTGCTTAAATGTGGAAGTTCTTACTTTTGGATTTACTCCTATTGCCTACTTGACTTCTAATTGACTTATCTGAAGGTTTTATTTCCTTTACTGTCATGCTATATCTTCTTAACTGCGTATCTCAAATTTGCAATTATCTTCATATCAACCTATAATTTTTTTGGTCTTAAATGAAGTTATGATTATTCTATGTTGCTTGTCCTTAAGTGGGAATCGTTGAATATTCTCGTAACTGCTCAACCTTAAAGGAAGTTTAGATATTCTATACCTTCGTGACTTGCCGTATATGGAGTTATCGGATTTGTGTTGATTTCTTATTGTTCACCAGTGTAATTAGGTGCGGTTGTTACATGCTATTTTCCTTCCTTGTGGAGTGATTTCTTAATATGCCTAGCTCTCCGTATTATGTTTATTTCTCGTGAACTAGTTTTGCCCATCTTGTGATCGAAGGTTATTGAGTTGATGTATTAATTGTATTTTGAACTGTTGCCCGTGTTGTTGTTGTTGTACTAGTTGTGATGATGCACGAGGTTTCTGCCATGCGGTTGTTGATATGGGGGTTTGCACGAGTTTTCTGTCATGCCGTATTTACTACTGATATTGCACATGCGGTGTGATAAGGCGGGATACGAGATTGTGTGTTGCGCATGTGGCGTGACAAGGTGGGAACATGTTTATGCACGTGTGGCGAAACAAGGCGGGCATATACTTTAATATTGCACATGTGGCGTGACAAGGTGGGCAGCTTTCCTCTTTCTTCTTCGTGATCGCAAACCATGTTCCGCGATCGCGATTCATTTAACGTCTGCACAGAATATAAGTTTTCCAAAATCGGGGTTTCACCATTTTTAACATATTTTGACTTCTAAAGCTCGGGTTTGGCGATTCTTTGAGGGTTTTTCACACAAATCTAATAGGTAAGCGTTCTTCCACTATAATTAATTATATTTCATAATTAATTTTTGTTTTTATTATTTAATTTGTGTTTTGGGTTGAGGGAATTGTGGGTTTTGAAAGAAAATTCCTAAAATGTAAAATCATGATTTGAAAGACCAAATGTTATTGGAATTGGATCAATTTAGTATGGGTGAACTCGTATCGGAATGGGTAATCGGAATTTGTAAAATATGTCGGGTTCCGAGGTGTGGGCTCGGGGGACCGACTTTTGGGTCGATTTTTATAATTTTGTAAAGATTGAAAATTTATTATTCGGAATAATTCCTTATACGTTTTATGTGTGTTTTGAAGTTGTTTTAGTTGATTGTGAGCCGTCCGGAGGTCTTTCCGCCCGAGAAGTCTATTTTTGAGTACCGGGTTGTCGTCTTTGAGGTAAGTATCTTGCCTAACCTTGTGTGGGGGAACTACCCCTTAGGATTGAGTCTTCCTTGTTGATTGAAGTCCGAGTATGAGACGTGACGAGTGTGTACTCGGACTTATTTGCAATTAGATTGGCCTTTTAGGATTCGTAGGTTCTTATATTACCGTGTTTTATTTGTAATTGTTACATTTGAATCCTTGGTTGTTAATTTCATCCCTTCCTGTTTAAATTAGAATTACTTGTTTTTGGATTCCTTCGTTGGCTATTTGACCTAACTTGACTTAACTAAATATTCTAATTCTCTCATCTTCATGCTATATTTTCTCCCTAGCTTGCCTAATTGACTATAAGTAGTGTCATCTAGCCTTATAGTTGACTAGCCGTAGTTGGAACATCTATTCGTTGGAGTCAAGCATGCCCGTGAGTCTTCCATTGTGATTTATATGACTATTCCCTTCAGCGCTACTTAGGTCTAATTGTTAGACATTTATGTCATTGGTATTTCTTTGATGTTGCCTATTATTGGGCCTTTGTTGAAGTTGAGTTTATTCCTTGAAGTTAACTATTTAGGTGAGATTGGTTATAGCTGTTTCCCTTGCCGAGATTGTGTGGTTTCTCTTATTATTCCGTTGTTGATGAATTTGTTTGCCTTGTTGACTCCCTTGCCGGGATGTTATGGTTTCTATTACTGTTTATGTTGTTAATGATATTTGTTTGTATTGTTGAATCCCTTGCCGGGATGTTGTGATTTATGGTTCATATTGTTGATGTTCCTTGCCAAATTGTTGTTCTTGATATTGTTTGGGTGAGGAAGAGTGTAAAACACGAAGGGTGATGCCGTGTATTTATTTATTGCATTGTGAGGAAGAGTGTAAAGCACGAAGAGTGATGCCATGTATTTATTTATTGCATTGTGAGGATGAGAGTGTAAAAGCACGAAGGGTGATGTCGTGCCATGATATGATATTTAAAAGCACGAAGGATAACGCCATGTCATTTTATTTATTTATTGCATTGTGAGGATGAGAGTGTAAAAGCACGAAGGGTGATGTCGTGCCATGATATGATATTTAAAAGCACGAAGGATAACGCCATGTCATTTTATTTATTTATTGCATTGTGAGGATGAGAGTAAAAGCACGAAGGGTGATGTCGTGCACTTGTTTTGGTGAGGATGAGAGTAAAGCACGAAGGGTGATGTCATGCACTTGTTTTGGTGAGGATGAGAGTAAAGCACGAAAGGTGATACCGTGCACTTGTTTTGGTGAGGATGAGAGTAAAAGCAAGAAGGATGATGTCGTGCACTTGTCTTTGTATTTTACTCCGTTGTTCTAAATTTGGATATTCCTACTGATCTCTTACTACATTTATTGTCAAGATTTGATATTCCTCCTGTATTGCATGGCAATTTCTGAGTTACAGACTGAGTTCTGGTAGATAAATCTTGAGGAGATTTTGATCAAGGGATTTTATTGAAAGGTATTATTGAAAAAGTAATGGTTTCGAAATGATTATATTTTAATGACTTTTACATCGTAGGTATATTTGAAAAGCACTAGTCTTGCCTAAAATGATATTTGGAAGTCATTTATTGGGAAAGCATCTTTGGGAAGTTTCGTATTTTGAAAGAAACTATGTTTTACGTAATTCTCTCTATTAAATATACTTATATCTAGTTTTGGAGGAAGTATGTTTTCAAAGGAAAATCTTCCATACTAAAATGATTTTATTTGTAAAAGTTTTTCATATGAACTGTTGTTTAAAGATTTCTACCAATTATGAATTTTAACGGCAAAGGCCCGATGTGAACAAACCAACGTGGAGTTGAGTTATTGGTGTTCTCCATTGTGGTGTGTTTCCTTTCGATTCGGCTTATTTTGCTATCCATATTTCTGTGTATTTTTATGTTGTTTCGTGATTGATTTCTGTAATTTTCTTCCGCTTTATATAGTCATTTTTTGTAAATTATTCCATGAAGTCTTAGATAGATATAACGTTTGATCATTTCTACATTCATGTTATTTATCTTGTAGACCAGTGGTGTCTTGACTAGTCCTCGTCACTACTCCACCGAGGTTAGTCTTGATACTTACTGGGCATCGCTGTGGTGTGCTCATACTACACTTCTGTGTATTTTTGTTTGCACAGATCCAGGTTTTGGTTGTTAGTAGCTGCACAGATGATTGTTGAGGAGACTCAAGGTAACATGTTGTTGCATTCGCAGGCTTCGGAGTCACCTTCCTGTTTAATTCAACTGTACTTACTTATTTCTAGACAGTTGTATTTAGATTTGGTAGAGCTTATGACTTGTATTTACCGGGTATTTGGGGGAAAAATGTAGACTCGGTCAAGATTTCTATTATCGAGATTGTTAAAGTTCTTTTATTATTGTTATTGTGGTTAAATTTTAGGCTTACCTAGTCCCTAAAACTAGGTGCCATCACGGTACCCAACGGAGGGAAATTTGGGTCGTGACACAGATACTTAGTGACCCATTTCTGACCATCTTCTCCTAAGTCATACCACCACATCTGAAGCTGAAGTGGAGCCTCATCTACAACCGTCAACGGTGAATTCTAGATAGTGCTCATTATGTACCTGTGGGTGGTTAAGGTTAGGGTTGACACTAATCTCAAAAGATAGAACCAATGCACTCATTTTTTAAAGTAATCTTTTGTATATAACTCAATTTTAAGAAAAATCAAAGAGAGGGTGGCTATTTTTGCAATTGTGGCCCCTTCGTACTTCCAAAGATAGCTTTAGGGTCGGGGATGAGAATGATGGTAAAAGTGATGCCCAATTGACAGACATGTCCGTTCTTGCGAGAAAAATCCTTCGACAATCCTGAAGATGTTCTAAGGCTATTCCGACAAAAACGGTTAGGGATTAACCGAAGTTGGGTCTGTTTATTTGTTTTTGATTAAGAGAGAAAAAAATAATAAATAAATAAATAAACTAGACACATTTTCCTTTTTATTTTTAAAGTTATTTTTTGTAAAGATGGGGCCGAACCCTATAGAGGTTGCCTATGTATCTCACATTCGGTGAGAATTAGACCCGCATAGTTCGTAAATGTTTCAGGAATAGGATGAAATTTTTTTGAAAAATTCAGGCTTATTTTGTAATAATCTTTTTGGGGTAAATACTAAGATTTTTCAAAAATCGGGTAAATTTTATTTTTCTTGTTTTCTCCCTTCTAGTTTTCCTTAAATTTTTATATTTTTATTTTTATTTTTGTATATATATTTTTTTTAGAAACTGGACAACATGCACAAACGGAATCAAACATAATGCACAAGTAGCACATAAGATGCATCAGGATGGTCTTACAATTCTCGGGTACACCTGTCCTAGACGGACCCAACCCCTGTGTTGAGTCCCCAAAGTCAAATGCACATGATGCAAACAAAATTTCCTACTAGGGATCCGTCATGAGGCTATGTTATTCTAAGTTTAAATCCTAGGGGTGGTGGCAACGTACCGGGAGCACGAAAGTCTACCCGTCCTAGTTACTGAGCCACAACCTCGTTCTAATTGGTATGACTTCTAACAGAAAAGTGGGACACACGCACGTGTGCACCATAAATTCATAAGACTTAGAAGGGAGGCGTAAGAAGGCAGTTTAATACAGTCCAAATAATATCAAAGCGATAAATAAGCGGCAATTAGCACATATGGTCCAAAAAAATATATAACATCAAATTAATAAAGCCAAGTATAAATCACATTACAAGCTCGAATTCTGAACCCAGAACAGAAGTTCTTAGTCCCCAGCAGAGTCTCCAAAGCTGTCACACCTCTTTTTTCCCCCAAAGGGGTATGGGAGTTTTTACAATTAAAGTGACATAATTGAAATGGAATTACTTTATTTATTCAGAGTTGCCACTTGGGATAGTTTAAGGTGTCCCAAGTCACCCGTTTATTATAAATCCCAAATCGAGAAAAATTGACTCTGTTTAAAAAGTCTGCGAAAACCAGAAGACCGGGTAAGGAATTCTGTTAACCCGGGAGAAGGTGTGAGGCACTCCCGAATTTCGTGATTTTAACACGATCGCTTTACAATCATATTCCTGGCTTAATTAACGGATTATTACGTGTTTAAAACCTATGTGCGTTTTACATTTCACCGCTTTTAATTGGTGAATTATTCCTAATTATGAAATTTCTTGAAACGAGTCACGCGTACGTGTACTCATTTCGTTCGACGCGTCAAGAATCATGTCACGCGTATGTGTACACAATTAATAACACTTTATTATTATTAAAATTATTTGGCCAAAGTCACGCAAACGCGTACTTCGATTTATTTGTGGAAGATCATAATTATGTCACGCGAACGTGTACACAATCACGATAATAATTACTTAAGGTTTGTGCCTAAACCTCTTATCACGTTCAAAGTAGATACTAAACATATAGCCCAATGATACTTTTTAATTCTTGTTAATCTCATTCAATCCATATTCATCATTGAAACCCATATCAGAACGCCTTGGGTTTTGCTATCAAAGGCTTATATCTTCTTTTTCTTTAAATAGTAAATTAATTTTTCCACTTGTTATTTAATTGATGGTAAGAAATTATATGTTTCTAATTCTAAAAGTTTAAGTCTTTCGTAATAGGTAATTCATTGATTCTGGAGCATAGGATGGTTTGGAACACTAGTAGCAGATGTCTTCTCATTTTTAACTTGTCAAAAGTTTAAGCATTTCTTAAATAACTCGGGTAAATTCAAATTGCTTTCAATTATTCAGTCATATTAATCAGATGGTAAAAGCTTGATTTATTTTTAAAATCGTAATTATGTCATACGAACATGCACACAATCACGATTAAGTGGCTCCCAAAGTATGTTGCGATGTTCATACATTATTTATTTTTCTAAGTTTGGTATTATTGTGAAGACCATAGGTTATAGATTTACTGTGAAGGAATATAAGACTTAATTATTAAAAAAATGTGTAAAGATATAGAGGCAATTTGTATTCATTAATCAACTGACGTAGGACAACCTTTGAATTTTACCCCAAAAGTCTCAATCATTAACAATTTTCAGTAAGCACTAAATAAAATATGAAAGGGCACACACAAATGAGCATAACTTGATGTTTGCAGGTGTTTAACAAGGAAAAAGAAATTATATAAACTAGCAACAATAGATAAAACCTGGGGCTTGAATAAGAAATACAGAGCAAATTTGACACGCTTGGACGAAATTATGACAAATCAATTAATATCGTCAGGATCGAAAATAGAAGAAGAGTGAAATACAAAGTAAAGTTGTTATACCCAAATTAATCAACAAATCTTTCATTTATACGAACCAAAGTGCTGCAATATAAAACATGCACTGATGAAGCATTTTATAGGAATAAAAGAAAAGCTAAGAGATAGCCAACCTATAGACGATAAAATCGCTTCAGAAATTGAACGGAACCGCGAACCGGGAGCAAAAATCGATCTGGCAACGGAAATCTCCAATCAGTGAACGAACTCAGAACCAACCCTCAATCAAATTCCATCTTCAAACACCATGATAAAAGAAGAAGGCTAAAATATTTTTTGTGTATTTTTCCAATTGCGAAAAATAGAAATCGGACTTGAACAAAAAACTTGAATTTATACTTTTTTCTTGTATTTTGTTTCGTTCTGCTTCAATTCAAAACTAAGACTTGAATTCAAGTCTTAAGAATTTTGTTTTCTCTTGAATTATGTTTTGCCGTCAGTTTTTTTGCTCTTCTTTTTTTGTTGTCCCTCCTCTTTATAATTTTTTTCAGTAGTTTTGTTTTTTGTTGCATTTGAAGTGGAGAACGTGGGTTTTGAAGTTGGAGGTTAGGGATGGTGGGGGAAGAAACGTTAGGGAGTGGGAAGTTTGGGATGTTTTTATTTTAATTCTTTTTTTTCATTTTTTATTTTATTTAATTTGTTTTTAACCCTTTTTTAATTGAATAAAAGAAGATAAAATACACATGTTAATATATATATATATATATATATATATATATATATATCAA
>MDKI01218673.1:0-11561 GCA_005239505.1 Nicotiana paniculata | reverse complement strand
GGACCATAACGGTCTATCGTACGCAGTCTTACCCTGCATTTTTGCAAGAAACTGTTTTCACGGTTCGAATCCGTGACCTCCCTGGTCACATGACAGAAATTTTTATCCTACCTAAATGTGGTATAAAAATAATACCACAATTATAGCATAAACAATAACCCTACGGTTTATCCCGTGGATATAATCCCTTATTCAACCCACCAAACGAACATCTTCAGATAATACTACTTATGGAACATTAGCCAAAGGGACTACATAAATGATCTAAAAAAGGAAAATTGGATAATTAAGTATATTGTCGGACGTTTACGCCAAAAATAAAGAAGGCAAGCCATGTCTTTTCATATACATATTGTTCGGATTAAATTACTTGATTTAGTGTAAATACTAAGTATAAGTAAGTATTTACGACAATAGGTGTGTTCAAAACCTTGATAGATGCATACATGGAAATTAAAGAGGTTAATATATAAATTTCTGTTTTAGCTTGTTCAGAATTTTAAATTACGTTTACATCATGTACTTATACAATAATGTATTTTTTGAGACAAGAAAATATATTTATTACAATTAAAAGAAGATTTCAAATAGACCAAGATTTAATTTCATATTCAAAATATTGTCTTTATCCCTTACACCTTCATCTTTTCAAAAGCTCAAACAATTTTATTGAGATGAGCTTGGGACCGAGAAAACAGAGCTCATGCAAGACCTCCAACGGAGGTTCTAGAGGCTTCTGAGAAACAGAAAGAGAGAAAGAGTAAAGGTGAAAAATAAAAATGAAATATCTGTTCTCATTATCACTGTAGAGAAATGTAAGTGTTTATATGTACATGTGTCCATACGTATAAAAGGAAGATAATCACTACTCTAACTGTATAACTAACTACTATACAATGCCTAACTGCTATACAGTTCAACACAAGTACATGTAACATATTAATTTAAGTGCCTATTCTCAATATCCTCCCTCAAGTTGGATGGGAGGATCTCACAGCCAACATGCCAAGTACAACAACATGTTTAACACGTTGTCAATGTCTATAATGCTTTGTCTTTCTACTTGAATAGAATCAAATGTTTGAAGCACCTCTTCAGTTATTGGTTGAGCTCCAACCATATCTATTTCCATTATCTGTTGGCATTTGTTTTGATTGTCATGTTGAGTTTCTCTGTTGACATGTACCTAAATAACAAATGCCCTTTTAAACTTTTGTACAATAAGAAACCCAACTACTCTCATTTAAGAAGTTTTGGTTGCCTTTGTTACCCTACTACACCTAAGGTGCATAGGGACAAAAAATTTGAGCCCAGAACAGCTCTCCATGTGTTCATAGGATATAGTACAAAGTTCTAAGCCTAACCACTAAGAAAATTCACATATCTAGAAATGTCATATTTCATGAAAACATTTTCCCTTTTACCTTGAGTTCCAAGAATGTTTCTCCATACAACATCTTTAGAACAGTCACATTTCCTTCATGTGTTGAGAGTGAAGATCCCCTTTCTAATAGTCAGGACATTGTTGATATCACATCTCTATGTTCACATCAACACCCTGAACTTTCTCCTGTAAATAATACTTCAACATCACCTAATGATTCATCATCCCATAATTTTGTTCCTGCATCCTCTTATGAGGCTGCTGACATAACTCATCCATGTCTCCTCAATTGGAAATAGCCACAATCAGAAAGTCCACCAGAACACACAAAACTCCTAGCCACCTCAAAGACTATGTCTACACTCTTCCTAACAGAACCCAACCTACCATTTCACAATGCTCACCTTCCTGGAATGCATTATTCTCGAACCACAATCACATCAGCACTGATGCTCTATATTCTGAAAGTCGGCACTTAGTGACAAGTGTTTGTCATGATAAAGAGCCATCTTCATATGAAGAGGCAAAACTCAGTCCTACATAGCACGCAGCCATGACACAAGAGTTTGAAGCTCTTCATGCTAACTATACTTGGGATCTAGTTCCCCTACCTGCTGGAAAGCAAGCAGTACGTTGTAAGTGGGTTTATACGGTTAAACATAAGGCAGATGGAACTATTGAAAGATTTAAGGCTATACTATTAGTAAAAGGCTACACCCAACAAGCAGGGATTGATTACACAGAAACATTTTCCCCTGTTGTCAAAAATGACAACAGTTAGAGCCTTAATTACTGTAGCAGTAAATAAAGGCTGGGACATTTACAACTTGATGTAAACAATGTCTTCCTACATGGTGATTTGTATGAGGAGGTATATATGGAGGTATCACTAGGTCTCTTAGTTTATCAGCCCAGTTCACACAAGATGGTCTGCAAGATAAAAAAATCCCTCTATGGACTGAAGCAAGCTAGAAGGCAGTGGTATGCCAAACTAACTGAGGCTCTATCATCTATGGGATACAATCATTCTGAGAATGACTATTCACTGTTCTCCAAAAAGACTCCATCCTCCACCATCTTTGTGGCAGTGTATGTTAATGATGTGATAATCACAGGCACTGATTTAGCAGAAATAACTAACCTGAAGGCCTTTCTTGACAAGAAATTCAGAATGAAAGACCTAGGGAGACTTCATTACTTCTTGGTCTTAGAAGTCCTTTACAAATAAGATGGAGTTCTCATCTATCAAAGAAAGTTTGCTTTGGACCTGCTCAAAGAATATGTCTGATTTGCATAGAGCAGTTTGTCTTCTCCTCTTGATCCTTCACTGAAACTAAAGGCCAATGAAGGAACCTTGTTGCCAGATCCTACTTATTATAGAAAACTAATAGGAAAGTTGAACTTCCTAACTAACACAAGACTTGACATAGCATACAGTGTGCAGCTTCTCAGTCAGTTTATGCAAGCACCTATAGATACACACTTGACTGCAGCCTTCCACCTCCTCAGATATCTTATGAAAGATCCCACACTATGATATTTTTTCTCCAACAGTTCTGACTGCTCAATATCTGCTTATTGTGATTCTGATTGGGCATCATGCCTTGATTCCAGAAGATCTGTTACTGGCTACATTGTGCTAGTAGGAGACAGCCCTATTAGCTGGAAGTCCAAGAAACAGGAGACCATCTCCTTGTCATCAGCTGAAGCTGAATATAGATCCCTCAGAAAAGTTGTTGGAGAATTAGTATGGCTGAACAGGTTATTTGAGGAGCTCACTATCCCACAATCCAGTCCTATAATTGTTTTCTATGACAGCCAATCAGCCATTCAAATTGCTCACAACCCTGTGTTTCATGAATGGACCAAACACATTGAGGTAGATTGCCGTTTTGTCAGAACTAAGCTCCAAGTAGGCCTCATTTCCCTTCATCATGTAGCCACCAATGACCAATTAGCAGACATCCTCACTAAGGCTCTCATAGGTGTTAAACATGTTGCTGTACTTAGCATGTTTGCTGTGAGATCCTCCCATCCAACTTGAGGGGGGATATTGAGAATAGTCACTTAAATTAATATGTTACACGTACTTGTATTGCATTGTATAGCAGTTAGACATTGTATAGTAGTTAGTTATAAAGTTAGAGTAGTGATTAGCTGCCTTTTATACGTATGGACACATGTACATATAAACACTTACATTTCTCTACAGTGATAATGAGAACAGATATTTTATTTTCCACCTTTACTCTTTCTCTCTCTCTCTTTCTCAGAAGCCTCTAGAACCTCCATTGGAGGTCTTGCATGAGCTCTGTTTTCTCGGTCCCAAGCTCATTCAATAAAATTGTTTGAGCTTTTGAAAAGATGAAGGTGTAAGGGATAGAAAGACAATATTTTGAATATGAAATTAAATCTTGGTCTATTTGAAATTGTTTCTTTTAATAGTAATAGATATATTTTCTTGTCTCAAAAAATGCATTATTATATAAGTACATGATGTAAACGTAATTTAAAATTCTGAACAAGCTAAAACGGAAATTTATGTATTAACCTCTTTAATTTCCATGAATGCATCTATCAAGGTTTTGAACACACCCATTGTCGTATTTACACTAAATCAAGTAATTTAATCCGAACAATATGTATATGAAATGACATGCCTTGCCTTTTCCGACAATATACTTAATTATCCAATTTTCCTTTTTTTAGATCATTTATGTAGTCCCTCTGGCTAATGTTCCATAAGTAGTATTATCTGAAGATGTTCGTTTGGTGGGTTGAATAAGGGATTATACCCACGGGATAAACCGTAGGGTTATTGTTTATGCTATAATTGTAGTATTATTTTTATACCACATTTACATAAAAATTATGTCATGTGACCAGGGAGGTCACGGATTCGAGCCGTGAAAACAGTTTCTTGCAAAAATGCAGGGTAAGACTGCGTACGATAGACCGTTATGGTCCGGCCCTTCTCCGGTCCTCGTGCATAGCTGGAGCTTAGTGCATCGGACTGTCCTTTTTATTTAATGTAGGATAACAATATTGAGATTAGTAATCTCAGGATACAACAATGACGACGACAACAACAACATCATCAAGTCGTAAATACTTACTTGTACTTAATATTTATACTACATCAAGTAATTTAATTTGAACAATGTATTAATGAAAAAAAAACATGTTTTGCATTCTTTATTTTAATTTGGTGTAAACATCGGATGCATTTATTTTTAGATCATTTCTGTAGTCCCTCTGGCTAATTTTCCATGAGTAGTATTATCTGGAGATGATAATCCATGCTTAATTGGATCATAAACCTCTCCATCTCCCCACAATGCATAAGCTTCTTCGCCATGCACTGCATCATCTCCTATCTTTAGTTGCTCCTCCGACATGCGCAGTGGCATTAACAAACTTATTAAATAGCAAATGATCGAAGTTATAATGACGTTCCATCCGATAATAAATCCACCACCCACAATCTGTTTCATGAACTGAACACCGCCTGTGTTGTAGAAATATTAAAAAATAATAATCTAAACAAGTTAAATTGTGCTAGAGATTTTTATGAGAAATATGGAATGAATGTAAACAAGGCGCTTTTAGGGAAAAAAAAATTAAAAAAATTACATGTCAGTTGTGTTGTAGAAAAATATGAAAATTTTAACTAAAAGGGTGAAATTATGCTAAAGAATTTTTAGAGAAAAAAAAATGGAATACGTATAAGCAAGGGTTTTATAAGACATATGGAGTGAATGTAAGCAAGGCGTTTTCAGAAAGGGCAAAAAAAATTAATAATATGTCAGTGTTGTAGAAAAATGAAAAAATTATCTAAAAAGAGTGAAATTGCTGAAACGAATTTTTGTAAATAAAATATTGAATGAGGATAAGCAAGGCGTTATCAGAAAACTATCTTAGAAATTGCAACATGTGTTGTAGAACTATTAAAAATAATCTAAGAGAGTGAAATCGTGCAAGTTTCAAGGTACGAGTAAGTACTATCTTTCCCAGACTCCATTCGTGGGATTACGTTAAATTGTTTTTTGTTGTTGTTGTCGTCAAATCGTGCGAGAGATTTTTTATGAAAAATATGAAATGAGTATTGTAGGCAAGGCGTTTCAAGACAATTATCTTTAAGAATTGGATACCACCTAAACCGCCGTAAACGCCACCCCTCGTGTTGGTTACGGGCAAAAAGAGGTTGCAGAGGACCGGCTCGGCGAAGAGTCCAGTGAGCGTGCCGCCAAGTAAACCGGCGACGGCGTGTGTGTGGAAGACGCCGAGCGTGTCGTCGATTTTCTGGAGCAATGGCCACCTCTTGTGAACGATCATCATTGTAAACCATGGTACACTTCCTGATAGGATTCCCATTATTATAGCTGCCCATCCTTGAACTAGACCTATAATTCCGAGAACAGATTGAGCATAGAGATAATCAAAAGTATTTAAAAGTAGCTAGCTTTTAAGTAAGGTCAAATGTACATAATTTAGTCCCTTAAATTTGTCATGTTTTTTCATGTAGAGACGGGCGAATTTATAGCCTAAATCATGGAGCACGTGAACTTATGGTCTCACCATCGAACTAGGTATTTTATGTAAGTATTATCTAAAATTAGTCAAATATTATCTGTTGGCACTCATACTTCAAAAAGATTAAATAGTGCACTTGATTGAATATTGAGTTATTTATCCTAAGGAACAATGATTAATTACACATCCTAGTAATTACGACGACCTGAGTTCTCCCTTTTCTTTTGTATATCGTTGCGCATGAGTTTAAACAAAGAGATTGACCATTGAGAATTCATATAGTCAAACCAACTTATACGGGACTGAAGCGCAGTTCAGTATCAAGTTTACCTGCACCAGGAGTGATACAAACAAGGCCAGTAATCATTCCTTGAACAGCACCAATGACAGAAGGCTTTTCAAAGAAAATAACATCAAGCCAAGTCCAAACCAGTAAGCTTGTTGCAGCACAGATGTTAGTGTTGAGTACAGCAATGGAGGAATCAATATTTGCACTGTAGGGATCTCCACCATTAAAACCAGCCCATCCCATCCACAATAGCCCTGCCCCTGCTAACATTAATAATATATTGTTTGGTGGAAACCTTTCTCTGTCACTTTTGGTCCTTGGACCTACCTGAAAGGCAAAAAAAGAAGAAAATGAATAAGAATATTCGATTTGTCTTATATTTGCTCTCATTTCTTTAACCATTGGAGAGGATCCGAAGGAATACTTTGTGCATTGAACTGCTTTTTTTCTTGTCTAACTGTTATCTTGCTTGACCTGATATTTGCCCTAGTATAGCCACGTATACAAACAAAAATCCAACCTATCCCTAAATTATCAAACTAGTTTATGCATACTTTGTGCAATGTGATTAGAATAAAAGGCAGAAGATACTGACCCAGTAAGCAGCTGTAATGCCAGCAATTCCAGAAGAAAGATGAATAACATAACCACCAGAATAATCAATCACACCCCAATGATACAAAAATCCACCACCCCAAAGGCTAAATGCCCCAACTGTATATGAAAAAGTTAGCCACAAAGGCACAAACATCATCCATGCCCTTATGTTCATCCTCCCAAGCAAAGATCCAGCCAATAAAATCAGCGCTATCGCCGCGAACACGCACTGGAACCAAACCATGGACGCCATTGGGTAAAATGGCGTCGCCATGGCTGTTTCCACTGTCGTGTGGTCGCTGAAGTAGTGGGTAGTTGCCGGTAAGGCGGCTTGTTTGATGAGGAACTTCTGGCCTAATGCTGGACCTGTTGAAGATATAATTAAACAAATAAAAGTGTACATGTTATGTTCAACACAGTGGCCGAAGCATGATTTCTACCGAGGGGATTCAGAAAATAAAAAAAGATAAATTTAAATTCTGAATCCGACTCTGACCTGCTTTGCCCCAGAAGGGAAGGAGTTGTTCCCCAAAGGACATCTTATAAGCCCATGCAACCCAACAAATGATAACAGCAGCAAAGGCATAGAGAGCCATGAAAGCAGAGTTAACAGCCCATTTCTTCTTCACTATACTTCCATACAAAATTACCAGCCCAGGCACGCTCTGTAATCCAACCAAAGTTGCTGAAATCAATTGCCATGAATTGTCTCCTTTGTTCAACCAGTCTGGTGCTGTGGATGTGTTATTTTGATATGCCTGTGGCACCATATTCACAGTATCTGTTTCTAACTCTTTTTGTGCAGTTGAGACATAATAAGAGCTGTTTTTATATATACAACACTAGCTAGTTTACTTAGTGAAAATTCGAAATTTGTTTATTTCATGTGTATAGATAACAGTTGTCCACGAAAATAGTATACAATTAATGCTTTCTTTGGAAACTACAGAGAAACATGTGAAGTTTTTAAGGCCAGGTTTTGTTTCTATGTTTAGGAAGCTAAGATCACAGACTTATTAATCTGTAGACGATCTATAACTAGAAAAACTTTGTTATTGTCGGACGTCCAAGCTGAACAAATATAATAATCTAGAATTTCCAAATATTAAACTCAATATCATAAAAACCTATCAGTATCATCAATGTCAAGAACATAGCAAACCTTTTCTTTGTCATTTCTTTTTTTGACATATTCATATGGCTGAAAAAAACAAAGGATACCTACATTTGTATTATAAATTTTTTAAATTCAAAAACTGGACATCGCTAATTAATCAGATTAAAATTTTACCATTTTCTTTTTCTCTCAATTGATTTATTACAATATGGTGGCACGATATGTTCAGTGGCGAATCCAAAATTTTAAATTACAGACGCTCAATTATTCTTAATTTGAAAATTGATGCTTAGACCGGGTGCTTAGTTAATATATTTGTATAAAATTACTAGTTTTTCTATGTAAGTAATAGTGTTGGTTTATAAAAAAGCAATGGGGGCTTAAGCACCCGTAATAGATAACGTGGATGTAATTCTATAATGAGAATAAGTCGTTTCTTTGAACTTCAACTTCAAGAATTTAATTAATATACAATCACACATCTCTATAACAACATCCATATATAATAACACTTCACTATAAAAGTCAATTTTTTGCGGAACCAATTCTTATATTATAATACATGTTCTCTAAGCACTTCGCTATAACATCCAAAAATATTCGGAACCAAACGATACTGTTATAGAGAAGTTTGACGGTATATCGGCACTATTGTATATGGGATGTTGAAATTAGGGGAACGAGTGCAGTTTGTATTTCAAAAATGTAGCCCTGATACGAAAATGGGCCTCTAACTTTGTATTTTTAATGGGCCTTTTTCGCTGAAATGTAAGTGGGCCAATTTACAACAATATCATCGAATGGAATAAAAATAGGACGTGTTAGTCAGTTTTTGGACTGGTAACTGAAAAATAGTCAGCGTTGGCAAAGTCATTGGAAAATAGTAATTATTCTGCTGCAACACATAAAGTTCCAGTAATATACTAGAGACTGGTACATCTATGTATGAACATCCAGCATATTATGCTGGAACTTCAGCACACGTAAAGTTCCAACACAACATACTGGAGATTGGAGCACCCGTGTATGAACTTCCAGCCTATCATGCTGGACCAATATGTTATGCTCCACTCAAACTACTTAGAGGTATAGAGTGAGTACTTGTGTGTGATGGTTATATTGTGACCCCAATCAAAATAAGCTTGACCTAGATTCTCGATACCCGCTAAGTATCCACATAGGCGGAAGTCATTACCCTAGTCCTTTTAAACACTTGAAAACTATCACCAAAAATATTGTACTTAGCTTACTTTTAGCATACAATAGTATAGAATTTGAAATAGAATCAATCACAAGCATGTTTGGAAGTGCAATTAGGAACAACACACGCATCTAGACTTAGATAGATACCTAACTCCAAATCAATTAACTGCTTGTGGAAATCGATCCCAACCTTGTTGGGTAAAATTGCATCAACCATCCTCGCTACTCTATAGTGGTGTAGGTTTGGAACTGATCAATTCCCAAAGCCAAAAACCCTTCATCTATTAGAGAATATAGACTAATATCTTGTTGTACTACTTTGTACAAAATCATCTAAAAAATGATCACAAATAGGATGCAGCATATTATGGATTCATCGGTGGATTGCAATCAGGCAGCCTTTATACCTGGCAGACTACTCTCTGATAACATTTTACTTAGCCATGAATTGGTAAAAGGTTACGATAGAAGGGGCATATCTCCTAGATGCATGGTCAAGACTGAAATGCAAAAAGCATATGATTCCATTGAATGGGTGTTCCTGGAACAAATACTATTAGGCCTTAACTTTCCAGAAAAGTTTGTCAGATGGATGATGAGTTGCATCAACACAATTACATACTCCATCATTATCAATGGTAGCCCAACTCCTCCCTTTCCTGCTAAGAGAGGGATAATACAAGGTGAACTTATGTCACCTTTTCTTTTTGTACTGGCAATGGAGTATCTAACAAGGTTACTTAGAACTTGGAAGAGCAAACCTGACTTTAACTATCACCCAAGGTGTGAGAAGCTGGGAGTAATTCAACTTAGCTTTGCTGATGATTTGCTCCTATTCTGTAGAGGTGATAAAATTTTTGTGATGTTGCACATAGTTTCTTCCAACAATTCTCATCTGCATCAGGGTTGATAGACAATCAAAGCAAAAGTTATGTCTATTTTGGGGGAGTACCATAAGGAGTTCAATATGATATTATGCATACTCTTGGATTTAGCGGGGGAAATTTACCATTAAGATATCTTGGGGTACCAATAAGCACAAAGAGATTATCAGTACACCAGTATCAACCTCTATTGGACAAAATGATTGGAAGGATCACTAGTTGGACAACCAAGTTACTCTCATATGCTGGAAGATTACAACTGATTAAAAGTGTATTAATTGTTATCCAATCTTTCTGGTCACAGATTTTCCCTCTCCCAAAGAAAATTATTACAAAGATTGAGACAATTTTTAAAAAGTTACTATGGACAGGAGAAACTGAAGGCAAGAGAAAAGCTTTGATATCATGGGATAAACTATGCTGGCCAAAATCATCAGGGCGTCTGAACATCACCAACTTACAGATATGGAACCAGGCTACAATTTTTAAACACTTGTGGAACCTACTGAAAAAAAAATGGTAGACTATGGATCCAGTGTGTACACACATATTACATAAAAGGAAGGCAAGTTTGGTCTGTCAATGCTAAATAAGCCTCATGGCTGATCCAGAAGATTATTCAAGCTGCAAAGCACCTGAATGAGGCTGCCTTGAACATTGAGAATGAGCTTACTACATAGAAATACTCCATTAGAGATGTCTATAACAAATTGAGAGGAGATTTTTCAAAAGTATCTTGGAAAAGGTTGATATGAAACAACATAGGATGTCCAAAATGGCTCTTCATTTTATACCTGGATATACACAAACAGAATTTAAACTAGGGACATGCTAATCAAATGGGGTATAAACACCAATCCAGAATGACCACTATATGAAGATGAAGAAGAATGTCATCAACACTTTTCTTTTAAATGACAGTTCACATCAATTGTATGGAAAAAACTATTAACATGGAAGAACATCTGTAGAGGTGTACAAGGCTGGAGTGAGGAACTTGAATGGGTCATCATGCATGATAATGGAAGGAACTCAAGAGGGGTGGTGTACAGACTAGTACTTATTGCTGGCATCTACTATGTGTGGCAGGAAAGGAACTGCAGAGTATTCAACTAGAAGAAGAGGAGAGTGGAAGACATCGCACAATTGATTGTCTAGGAAGTGCATTATAAGAGTAGTCTAAGACCAAAATTAGCTAGTTTCATGCAAGATCTTAATGTATATCCATAGTTGCATGCCTGCTTAGAGGTGATTGATAATAGGTTTAGTAGTATCACAGTTGGTCCATAACCAAGGTTGGGGCCATCTGTCCAACAAAGGATTTGATTATACTTGTACATATTTTTCTTGGTAAATAATATACTTTACTTACCAAAAAAAAGATTCTTTCTCTCCAAGAATCATACACAAAGATCTCCTTCTATATTTTTAAGCGTGATCAGCAATATTAGATGCAAGACAGAAAGGAAATTTTATGGATAAGTTGCAAATAAAGTGATATATATATATATATATATATATATATATATATATATATATATATATATATATATA
>ML342489.1:0-52930 GCA_005239505.1 Nicotiana paniculata | reverse complement strand
ATTAGTTTAATTAAGCTAAAGTAAACTGGCATCAAACTAATAATACTTATCAGTCCTAGTTAAATAAGGAACATGACTAGGTTTAGGTAACTAGAGTTAAATAATAACCCAAGTGAGTTTAACGTTGATTACCCAATGATAAATTTAGGGACTCCAAGGGGTACATTAGGTAACTCAGTCTAGCAGATCAGATTTTAAGGTTAAAAGGGTATTTTCTAAAGAGAAAGGTTCTAGAATAGGGGGCAGCTGTCCCAAAGATAAGGTTGACAGCTGCCCTATGTACTAGAAGACCATTTTTCAGCCTTTTGGATAAGGGATATGCCAAAAGCATATCCCATCTGTGGACTCCTTATAAATAGGTTTTCTTTTGACATATTCTGGATCTTTTTTCTCTGAAAAAAAAAACCCTCTTAAAAGATCTTCTCTTCTGAACCTGAGGCCCTATTGAAAATCTGGACACACGAATTTCATATACACACATAGTAGAAATCCTATACTAAGAGAACATTAGATTAAGTATAGAAATAGCTAAAAAAATATGGTTTTCTTCAAGGATGCTAGTCTTTGAACTTGGTTAATAGCCAACTGTTTCTTTCTGGGATTTTAAAGTTTATCCGGTTGAGATATTTATTGGTTGCTGGTTTTGGTTCAAGTCCTGGTTTTCCAAGCTCTCATTTCCTGGGTTTTCTCTACTGCTGGTTTTGTTGTCTGATTAGTTGTTGTGTTGGTCTCCAGTCTTCTTTAGCATCTGACCTTTATTTGGTCCAATTTTCTGTCTGTTCTATTCTTAAAAGGTATGTATTAACACTTCTTGTTCTTAATAAAGTGTTGTATTGAAACTCTCGGCTTCTAATCATTTCTTAAGCTAGCTGTTTTCTTTTTTTGATAAATAAAGTTGGTTCTTCTTCTGTACGTAAATGTGGTTCTATAGATGTTTTGTTAACATACAATAAATCTGTGAGTGCACCAATTATTGTTTTGATATTGGTATTTTGTTTGTTATGTGTTAATTGTTCAGTCAATATTCCCAGTTTCGAGTAATAGAACAAATTGCACTAGGATGACTGAATCTGGCCCCTTTTATGGTCAGGTTCTTCCCCTAAGAGTGCACAAAAATATGCTTTCAATTGAGTCTCTTTGGTCAATAAAGAGATTCAACAAGCAAGTCTCTAGATAGGTTAGTATTAGCACTAGGGTAGATGAGTTTGACTTATTGATAGTCAAGTTCACCCCACAATAGTGCACAAAACAGCAGCATAAATGGCTGAAATTCACCTTTAAAAAGGGTTAAAGGGTGTAGCTAAGAAGGACATTAGGGTGAGGAATTTGAACCTTCGAATGATCAAATCCATCCCCTACAAGTGCCTAGATAATTGAAGTGCCATATAGTTAGAATTAGTTTAATATTAGCACTAGGGTAGATGAGTTTGACTTATTGATAGTCAAGATCACCCCACAATAGTGCACAAAACAGCAGCATAAATGGCTGAAATTCACCTTTTAAAAGGTTAAAGGGTGTAGTTAAGAAGGGCATTAGGGTGAGGGATTTGAACCTTCAAATGGTCAAATCCATCCCCTACAAATGCCTAGATGATTAAAATACCACATAGTTAGAATTAGGTAATGTTAAGCACTAAGGCAGGTGAATTCGACTCTTTGATAGTCAAATTCGTCTCACAACAGTGCATAAGCAGTAATTAGCTTGCTGAAATTGTCCTTTCAAAGGATGTAGAATGGGCAATCACAGGCTCATTAGAGTAGAAAAATCTGGAATCCTTCATATTGATCAGGCTTATCCTTTTGAAACGCCTACAAAAATCAAGTTAAGGAATTGATAGGACTAAAAGTCCCAAGTACAAAAATGACAAGTCCAGAGGTGAATTGATCCGTGTATGATCATATTCACCCTGAGAAAGTGCATAAAGTATTCTGCCAGACTGGGTGGTTTAAACACACGCAATATAGANTGAGGAATATTAAAAAATGGGGGAAGAAGAGGATGAGTTCTTCTTGAAGACGATGGCACAGTTACCAACAAAAGGGGTATAACGCCACAGTATGCGGCGTTATACTACATGTGTCAGGAGGTATAACGCCGCATACTATGGCGTTATACCAGGTCTGACATATTCAGAAGGTATAACGCCATAGTATATGGCGCTATACACTAACGGCACAGTTACCGTTAGTGTATAGCGCCATATACTATGACGTTATACATAGATCCGTTCTTAATTTTTTTTTGGACCTATTTTCGTTCTCCTTGTGCAAAAAGAACCTACTTGGGTTCCGCACCCTCTTATTCTTCTCTCTGCGCATTATAGTCCTTTTTCTAGCAACGTCAATCAACCACATCGATCATTTCTTTCTCCCATGACTTTGATTTCTTTTTTCAATTTGTCTTAACCAATACGCAAACATCCCTTCCAATGATCCGAAATCTTTTGCTTCCTTATTCCTTATACCAGGTCCTTATTATTTCTCTCACTTCCTTTTATCCCTAATTCTAGCATGGATAAAAAAAGGTACCATAATGATAATTTATTTGGTGATCAGAACGGCAGTTTCTCTTTTCCTCTTTAACTCTACAATAGAAAAAGTTATAGAGATCCTTATATAAGTCACTAATCTTGTTAACCTACGGCTAAACTCACAACTCTATTCAACCTACGGTATAATTAAATCTACATTTGTAACTCAAACTTCTTAGCTTACGTTTGACCATAAATTCTCATATCTGGACAAAACACTAAAAGCTTATCATAAATATGAAATTAATTTTTGGAATTATAAAAACGAAGACTTGTGAGAGTTATCAATATGAAAAGGTAGGAGTTGTTCTTCTGGGAGGCATGAAAATCTGCAAATTAGTTTATTCATATGGTGGGATAAAAATCCCTTCACCCTTAATAGAGAGACGTAAGTATACGAAAAAACCCTGATAGAAAGCACTTTCACTTTAATAAGTCTGATGTGATACAATTCCAAATTAATCGGGACTGCACGTGGATATGAACAGTGAACAGCCGGTGAGAGATAAAAAAAATTCATAGCAAAACCCTTTAATTTGTTGTCATTTGAAATGCAAAATACAAAAGAAAAAGATAAGTAAATAAATAAAGTCGAGGTTCTAGCACGCTCTTCCGCCGCGCGTAGACTAAAAAGTTTATTTTATTTGGCGGCATCTCTATTCACTTCACCACCACTGCAAATATTCCTGTACCCTCCACTCTCCCCTGTACCTGCCTTCTCCCCTTTCCCCCCTATAAAAGCAGGCAGAAACGCTAACACAACCAAATTCCCTCATTTTCTCCCAAGCCAAAATTCTCTCAATCGAAACCTTTACGCTAAGCTATCTCCGCAATTCTCAAGTTTCTAGAACAGTATAAACCTGAAACAGCTACCAATGGGAGATTGTAACAACGATGACTTCCGGACCTACACCTCCGCCACCTCTTTCGTCGACCATCGGCGATTCTCCAAACACGTTCATGACAATGTCCACGGCAACATCTATCTCGATCGTGTACGGTTTCTAACTTTGCTTTGCATGCTCTAATTCTTATCAAAATCGGAGTTCCTTTTTGCTTATCAGAAATTTTACTTCATTTTTACTCTTTTTTGCTTTCGAAATGAATAAATTTGTTTCCGTAATTTGAGTTTCCTTTTCCTGTTTGAGTTGAAATTTCATTAGCGTATGCTTTGTAATCCCGTTATTCTGCTTTGCATGTTATGTTCGTATTTGCTTTTCAGCACGTTAATTTCTGCTCTTTTTTCTTTTGAAATTATGTAATTGACTTTATAATCTGAATCTAGAGAGGTGAAGTTTCCTAGCCGGTGCTTTCTGATTCCGTTATTCTGCTCCGCGTGTTGTAATGCTTATAAAAATCGGAGTACGTGTTTGCTTTTCAGAATACTTATATTTACGTCTTCTATTTTTTGCTTTTGATTCGAGGAAATTGATTTGACAATTTGAAATTATTTTTCATGTTCGAGCATGAAGTTTCGTATTCTATGGTTTATAACTCTGTTACAGTGCTTTGCACGCTGTAGTTGTTTCCGAACACGGTGTTAACCTTTGCTTTTTCTAAAGTATACTTATTAATTTTGCTTTTTCTAAAGTAGTGTTTTTTCGAAAATTTTAATACTAAAATATATTATCATTATTTTTTCTTCAATTGAAGATATTGATTCGATGATTAGATTAGTGTTTTTCTCTTCAAGTTGCGTGGCTTATAGCTTCTTTGGCCAAGCTTTTTTTTGGCCAAAAGTATTTTATTTTATTTTATTTTTATCAAAAGCATTTTTGGCCAAAATTTAAGGTGTTTGACTAAGCTTTTTGTAAGGAAAAAAATGCTTTTAAGAAGAAGCACCAACGTTTTTTTAGAAACACAAAAAAATAGCTTCTTTTCAAAGCAGTTTTTAAAAGCATGACCAAACACTAATTAGTGCTCAACAGTACTTTTCAAATTAATTAGTCAAACACAAAACTGCTTTCCACCGAAAACACTTTTTTTAAAAGTGCTTTTCTCACCCAAAACACTTTTAAAAAAGTGATTTTCTCAACACTTTTCAAAATAAGCTGATTTAAGCTGATTTTCTTAGGCCAAACATGCTATTATACATGTTGGATGCATGCTATGCCTGTACGCAAAAATATGTGTAGTAGTTTGTGAAAAAGGAAAACACTTACCTTTTCTGGTTACAGATATTTTTACCATGCTTAACGTAGCAAGGCATATGGATTAGGCGAAATGTGAATTTTATTTTATTTATGTCTCCCACTAAATATGATTGCGGCCAGTTTGACTTCTTTCGGTATCATTTTGTGATTCGTTTATTCTATAAATTTGTTGACTATCTTTTTTCATAGTTATAGACATTTATTTAGTGGACAGGTGATTTTCTTAAGCAATAGTGTTTCCTTCAAAAAAAGCTGAAAACATATTTTGTTAGATATTGATTCGATGATTGAATCAACTAATATATTGTCATTATTTTTTCTTCAATTGAAGATATTGATTCGGTGATTAGTGTTTTTCTCTTCAAGTTCCGTGGTTTATACATGTTGGATGCATGCTATGCGTGTACGCAAAAATATGTATAGTAGTTTGTGAAAAAGGAAAACACTTCCCTTTTCTGGTTACAGAGGAACGGCTGATAGTCAAGTCTTTGTTTGGGCCTATAAACGTCTATTTTTACCATGCTTAGCGTAGCAAGGCATATGGATTAGGCTAAATGTGAATTTTATTTTATTTATGTCTCCCGCTGAATATGATTGCTGCCAGTTTGACTTCTTTCGGTTCCATTCTGTATTCATTTATTCTATAAATTTGTTGACTATCTCTTTTCATAGTTGTAGACATTTATTTAGCGGACAGGTGATTTTCTTAAGCAATAGTGTTTCCTTCACAAAAAGCTGAAAACATATTTTGTTAGAGTAACATAAAGTATATATACTGGCATGCCCGATCTATGTTTTCTCTGATATCTGCACTTAATTGATGAAGATATCAGATTTTTTATATTCTTAGTAGTATTTAACAACAGTTCTGCTCTTTAACTGCAGCTCTCTCTGAAGTTCATCGATACCGAACAATTTCAGAGGCAAGCTTAATTTTTGTTTTCTGCTCCAGTTATTTTTGATTGGCTGGAAATAATTCCAATTGTGCTTTCTTGTGTATCTTACAGGCTTCGCGATTTGAAGCAGCTAGGTAAGTATATCCTTTATTTCTTTTGTTCTTTTCAAGTTTTTTTTTGCAACGTAAAGCTGTTTAGAAAAACTCTTATGTTTAGGATAATGAATACCGATGAAATAAGTTTTTAAAGATTTGCAAATGTACATCTTTCTGGCTTGTACAATAGAAATTGATTGTATGGTGTCACAAACACATTATTAGATTTTGTGTTTCAACGGTTACAACAACAACATACCCAGTAAAATCCTACTAGTGGGGTGGGGGGTGGGGAGAGTAGAGTGTACGCAGACCTTACTCCTATGCTGAAAAGGGTAGAGAGGTTTTCCGAAGACTCTCGACTCAACAAGAGACACAATAATATCAGAAAAGAAACAAAAGAAAAGACGTGTAACAACAATAGATGCTAGAAAGAAAATAACAACCACGAATAAGTGAAAGGACAATAACACAAAACTATGCAAAACAACAATGTGAACACAACATAGACCGCTAACAAACCTAAACAAAACTCTATCAGACTACCCGGTACAAAGAGGGAAGAACTCTCGACTATCCCTAGCCTTCCACCCTAATACTCGACCTTCACATGTTCCTATCAAGAGCCATGTCCTCGGAAATCTGAAGCCTCGCCATGTCATGCCTGATCACCTCGCCCCAATACTTCTTAGGCGGCTCTCTGCCTCTTCTCGTACCTGCCAAAGTCAACCGCTCACGCCTCCTAACCGGTGCATCTATGCTTCTCCGCACGTGTCTGAACCATCTAAGCCGTGCTTCCCGCATCTTTTCGTCCACGGGAGCCACGCTCACCCTTTCCCGAATATCTTCATTCCTAATCTTATCCAGCCTAATGTGCCCACACATCCATCTCAACATCCTCATTTCTGTTACTTTCATCTTCTGGATATGTGAAATCTTGACTGGCCAACACTCAGCTCCATACAACATGGCCGGTCTAACCACCGCTCTATAGAACTTACCTTTGAGTTTCGGTGGCACATTCTTGTCACACAGGACTCCAGACGCTAACCTCCATTTCATCCCCCCCACCCCAATACGGTGCGTAACATCCCCGTCGATCTCCCCATCTCCCTGGATAATTGACCCTAAGTACTTGAAACTTTCTCTCTTGATGATGACCGGACTTCCACATATCCACTTTTTTGTCCTTCCATATTAGGGAAGCTTAGTAGTAATAGGTTTCTAAGTTGCTGTGCGACAACTCTTGTATGATAAATTAGCTAAACTTGACTCTCTTGGACAATTTGTCGCATGATTGTACGGGCATCTGGACTACCATTAGCTTGGCTCCCTAACTTTGTTATTTTAGTGTCAACATGCTCAAATTTTGAAAGAACAAATTATTCTCAAGAATATTTTTTTCAGAGAAAGGCTAAAATAAAGTGAGAAACAAATTTCTATATGTGGTGGCATATGACCATTTTAACTTTCTACTCGTTAGGCACCATCAACTATTTTGTTCAACATGCCTGTGTTTCAGAAGACTTCATCATACCTAGGTCATCTATATATGCATGCTAGTGTTTAAAACAACCAATTTGTGGATCATAAATGCAAGTTTTCTTTTACTAACCTTCTTTTAGGAAAGGATGATAGCGAAGTACCGGTGAATCATCAATTGAAGTTACTGTTAGAAAATTGGTCCTTTTGCAATAACAAATATCACTTTGATCAAGTTGTAAAGCCACTGAACTTATAAAGGCAGATTTGTGTTTTGTTCGTATCAGATATAAGTAATGTGGATTAGAACTTCATCAGGAAGTTTATGCGGGGTCTCTATCATTTCTGAACCTTTTCTTTTCAGGGCTTTACCATCATTTGGGATTTAAACTTGTAATTTTGATTCGATCTCAATTTCTGTCGTAGGTCTTTCATACATGGTCTACCCTGGGGCTGTGCACTCTCGATTTGAGCATTCCCTAGGGGTCTATTGGCTGGCCAGTGATGCTGTAAACAGACTTAAGACCTGTCAAGTAGGACTATATCCTAATGGCATAATTTACATTGTCTTGGCCCTATATTTGATAAAATGTTCTTGATGGACATGCCGTGATTGTAGGGAGTGGAGCTTGGCATTGAATCTTTTGACGTACAGACCGTGAAACTTGCTGGTGAGTGAAATATACTAGCTAAGGTTCATTATTCTCAACAGCATCTGGTCATTGTTCTTTCTTGAGTTCATTTAGGATTACTACATGATGTGGGTCACGGGCCATTCAGTCACATGTTTGAGCGTGAATTTCTTCCTCGGGTTCGTGACGGCCTTAAGTGGTAATTGCTAATTAAATTTTTTTCTCTTTTTCATCACCCAGAACTCAAAGATTTGATACAATGAACTTTATTCAACATTTATCATGACTACTGCTTCGATATATAATTCTCTTCATCTGTTAAAAAAGAGAACTCCTATAGGGCTCCCTTGAGGAGATATTTGGTCCTGTTGGCACTATAAGTATTTCCTAAAACTCTTATTACTTATTGGGCATCAATGCATGATTATGTGGTTATATTCTTCTATCAATCTGTGCCCTTTCTTCCATCTTGAGTGAAGATACTCCTCTGTCCTCTTCATCCAAAAATTAGTCAATGACTGAAGGAGGGANTTTTATGCTACTCTCCTCACTCCTCCTTCCCCCAAGTCACTATGTTTCGTGTGCTCTCCCCCCCCCCCCCCCCACCCCGGGCAAAAAAACCTCCCCCCGAATATTGCGGTATTTGTGGCTTCAAAAGAATTCCATTCAGTAATGTAAGCTGAACGTTATGAGATCAAAATTTGACATTTATGAATGCTCATGTATAGTTCAAAGCAGTGTGTATGGTATCAGTGGCGGACCCAAGTGGTGGCTAGCGGGTTCAACTGAACCCGCTTCACCAAAAAATAAAACTATGTATAAATTATGATTAAAACTGTGTAAATTTTGTATAAATATTTATTTGAACCCACTTGACAACTACTAATTTACGACTAAAGTTATATACTTCTAAGATTGAACCCACTTGCACAAAATACTGGGTCCGCCACTGTATGGTATTCTTATTTATGTAGAAGTGCGATTCTTTTTCTCTTTATTGCTATGATGAGACGACTGACAATACCACTCTTTCACTTTTCTTGCTTTACCATAACTTTATACTACCCCCTGTAAATGTTTGAAGCTGTCAATGTACCTTTTCAAACATATGACAACTACTATGAGCAGCAGATAGATTGAGCATGATTATTTGTGACTCATACGGTCTTGTGAAATCCTTTTCTTGTGAGATCTTTTTTCACTGTGGAAAAATCAGTTGATGAATGTTCTCACTGGCAACATTTCCATAATTTCATTTGATTCTCTTCCAAAGTTTAGGTGAATTAGAGGATTATCTGAATTAGTCATTCAATGATGTCTCCTCCCATGTTTAGAGCCTCGTAATATATCTTTTTTAAAATCTCCTTTATTTCTTTTTTGATTCTCTTCTGCATGGGAATGCTTCTTCGTAACCTGTCACAAATCAGCTGTCACTTTATATGTATGGTCAGTTTGTTGTGTATCCAATTTAGCTTCTTTCCATCTCATGCACAGTTTTCTGGGAAGTATAAGCTGATGCAGGCTCCCATGGTTGAATTAGATTTGTAGTATTTATCTTAATCAACTCTTCTAACTACATACTGGAATTAAAAAATTTCAGGTCCCACGAAGATATGTCTTTGAAGATGATAGACTACATTGTTGATGAGCATGGCATTGATATTGGTTCTGACTGTCTGAAGAAAGTGAAGGTCAAATGAAAATTTTATCTCATGATGCGTTTTCACATTAAAATTTAATGCACTCTTAGATCAGATATTCTCTCCCCATAAAGATGCAATCTCAGCACTAAAAAATTCAGACTAGGATAAGTTGCCCCAAGGTTGTCTTTCTTCATGGCATAATTTACTATGGGTTTAGAATTTTTTCTTGAGCTGTGCCTCATGCTTTCAGAATTATATTATGTATACAAGAGCTTTATTTTCAGTTTGTTGTGGAACTTTATTTTGGATTCTAGGGTAGTTCTCCTTTCCATCTCCATCTTTGGCTTTCCTTTGAATAGTATTAAATCTTTTTTTGAATGATACACTCTTTTCTTTTCTACACAGGAAATGATAGTTGCTTCTGAGGAAGGTAATTCAGTGGTAAGTATTCTGGTGGGAGATTTGAGTGAATATGTTAAGATGCTAAAATAGCAATGATATTAAAATAATACTGAATCTTTTTTGCTTCATGACTTTACTGTACAGAGCTCGAAGGAGAAGCAGTTCTTGTATGACATTGTTGCTAATGGGCGAAATGGAATAGATGTTGATAAGTAACTGGCCCCTCCCCTTTTACTTTCTTCAGATGCAACTTAAATTATGCACTTGCAGCTGCATTACATGAATCAATTTTTTTGCAGATTCGATTACATAGAGCGTGACACCAGAGCTTGTGGTCTTGGGTGCAATTTTCAGTTCCAGAGGCACGAATCTTCATATTCTATTTGGTCCTTTTCTCTAAAACTGAAGAATTTGTCCCGAATCATTACTAACTGTGGAAAAGCCAATACTATCTTTTCATTACTTGCAGGCTACTGGAAACAATGCGTGTTATAGACAACGAAATATGTTATCGCTCGAAGGAATGTTAGTAGTCTTGAAACTATTATGTTATATGAAAGAGTAACATCTCCAGATATAGAAACAGTTTTTACATTACATTTGATGAATTTTGTTAGATCTTACAATCCATAAGCTATTTTCCACACGTGCTGATTTGCATCGTACGGTCTATATGCATCCAAAAGTGAAGGTGCATAGAATTTCCCTTAAGTGGGTTCTTTATTTCAAAAAGTTTCCACTTTCTACTACTTAAATCTCATTAGAGTGCTTGCTTTCTTTTCTTATTTCTTCTTATAATTTTTAGGCAATAGAGCTCATGGTTGTAGATGCCTTGATGAAAGCCAATGACCATCTTCAAATTGCTTCGTACATCGATGAACCAGCTCAATACTGGATGGTTGGATAAACTTTTCACTGATGTAACACAAAATACCATGCCTGTCTGAATTCTAAACCATCGGTAATTAATAATGTGCAGTTAGATGATACAATAGTCAAAAGAATTGAAACTTCTACTGATCAAGAGCTAGAGGAATCCAGAAATCTGATTCGTCGAATTCGGAGGAGGGATATATACCAGGTATCTGTAACAAAGGCAGAGAGTCCGGAGTCATAGTTCTAGTTGGAAAACATCTATGGCTTCAAGTTATTTCCTATTATACATGACTTAAAGATCTTATTCTGTGACCTGTTCTTAAAAATTTTAGCAAGGACAGTGGTAGGCATATCTTTCTATTAACATCTATGTAACTCCTGTTCTTCTGTTATTCTCGTTCTTGAAAAGTTGAATGATATCAACTATCAAGTATTTAAAGCAAGGAAAAATAATCTAAAATATTTTTACATCAATATTCTGACAGTTCTGTAATGAGTTTGCTGTGCCCAAGGAGAAGTTGGAGCATTTCAAGAATGTGACGGCTCAAGATATAATTTGTTCCCAGGTCCTTCAGATAACTCTAATGGCCTCTTATGTTTACCTGATAGTAATGAACATTCCCTCATAGAGTAACTTTTTATCCAGAATTCTGATGCTCATTTGAATGAGGAAGATGTCATTGTTACTAATGTCAAAATTGATTTGGCTAGTGGAAGGAATAATCCATTGGAAAGGTAATTTTGAATCTTGGGTTTGCTGCTGACGATCTCATGCTTGTGTGACTAAACCACTTTTCTTTTCCTCTGTTCATGTGTTCCATTCTCGTCCAGAATCAGCTTCTTCCAGGTATTATAATATCCTTTGTCTTGTATGTTTTCAAGTAACTGGCACTAAAATAGATAAACGATATTGTTAGAAACTGGCTTGATCTCCCGCTTCTCTAATGTGTTAGTGTTTACAGGATAATGATAGCTTTGAGAAATTCCCTATAAAGGATGACCGCATCAGTCACTTGTTGCCTGCATGTTACCAGGATATGATTGTTAGAGTATATACCAGGGAATCTGAACTGGTCAGTGAGATACAACCAACCTTCCTTTTACTTTGCGCCTATTTTCCTTTCTTCTACCTGCTTCTCTGTCTCAAGCGTCAAACCTCGATTGCTCTTAGAAGTGGGAAAAGAATCACATTTAAAAGTAAAAAGATTATACGAGTACTGTATATGCTTTTGTAATGTTGGTAACATCTTACAGGTAGAAGCTGTTTCTGAAGCATTCGAGAATTTTCAGATGAAGGCTTACGGGAAGAAAACACAAGTACATGCAACTCCTGAAAAGAAGAAACGCCTGAAGTACTAGGATCGATGAAAATGGCTTTTGTTGGCTTCTAGCCAGATGTACATACTCGGTATACACATGAACAGTAGATTCTCACTTTTCTCTGATGAGATGTAAAATCCATGAATATGACTAAACTGATATCACTTTGGTTGATCTTGTTAGTCTAGCTGCATGAAGTCTTAGTTGATCCTGCAAGTATAGGTTCTATAATGGCGGCGTAGAATGATGTTAGTCACATGTAAAGAATAAAGATTGGTACCAAATAAAGGGAACCTTTCGCCGATGGTGCGCATAATGATCCTGTGAATTCTTTTACAAGGTTTGAGTGAATGACTGAATTCACTACTTATATTGCCTATTGCCGATGGGCTTGTAAACCAGAAGTTATCTCAGTGGCAGCCTTACCCTCAAGTTGTATTAATGTGCTGAGTTTGACAAAAACCAAAATAGACAGTATTTTACCTGAAATTGTTGATCTCCCCATTGGACTGTCAGACTTTGTTCTTTCCTTCTATCTTCTTAAGTGCCTTGCGAGTTTCATAGAGCACTTGCAATGGAGAGATTGTTAGAGTGACAGATGGGAGAAAGGATTGCCTTGTTTCTATGAAAATGGAATGATAAACAGTTACCTGGCGAAAGAAAATGAGTTGCACATCTGAGTAACAATAGTAGAAAGCAGCAGACGATCCTGCAAATTATAATGTATCATGTATGCGTTCAGTCAGTACAGATACTTGGTAAATACAAAGTAGGGGCATACCTTTCCTAAAAACAATTGTATAATAAAAACCACTTGACATATATGTTTTGAAGTTTAATAAAATAAGCAAAGAATTAGTTATAAACTGAAACTACTTCAGCATAGAAGTAATTATAAACTGAAACTATTTCAGCATCTCGGGTTTCCTCGTGGGATTCGTATATCATTAGACTAGAGAGAGCTTTAGCCTTCTCCTTCCCTCACCTTTACAATGCTTGTGCAGGACTATTGAAATCAAACCTGGCAAATTTCAATTGCCTCGTCCAACAATATGGACAGCTAAATCAAGTAACCCTCTTCGTCACCAAAACATGAATCTGCTAAAGATTGATGGCCAAGTACAGTTCTGTGAGATCATAATCATAGACATGTGAATTTTGCAGGACTAAAGTCAATGATTCGATGCAAACAAATCAAGGACCAGGATAAGTCAGTAAGCCTCTAGTTGAATGTGCAGGGCTATCCCTTAAGAAAGAACCATATCGCTATAATGCTATTCATTAAGGAAAGGTCCAAGTTTTGCCCATCAACTTTTAACTAAGATTTAAAATTAACCTCAAGTTGGAGCTCGATTAGGGCGGAGCTAGAATTTTTATTAAGGGGTATTAAAATTTGAAACAATACTTGATAATACCTTTGAGGGGCAAACATTACCCGGATTAGCCCATAGTTAATTTTCTTACCGACTTTAGCCGCCACCCATCACCGCTTTAGAGTATGGCTGTCCAACGGGACGGGACGTGACCAAATAAACAGGACGGAACGACATTTAGCCGGGACGGGATAAACAGGACGAACAGTAGGCCCATCCCATCCCGCTAACAAACGGGATGGGACGAGACAGTTCGGGGGCCCTAAGTGGGCTTTTTTATTTAAAAAAAAAAATTATTTAAGCATTAAATTTGGCAACAACTATTTTATTGACAATGACTAAGTTTTTAAAGTTGCAACATCTAGTTTTTTGACTTATTTAATAAATTTAAAACTTAATAAATTATACATAAACTAAGTAAAGAATTATAATATATTAAACAAAAGACTTGTAACGAAATATTTTAGTAATTATAATAGAGTTGTAATTTATTTAACATAATTTCAAGCGATTAAGTAACTACGTAATAGTGTAAGACATTGGTGTAATAGAACTTTCAAATTTCACATACAAATACTATTCTTTTGAAGAGCACCTAATCTATGCAGCCAACCTTCTAGGAAGGGTTCTGTTTGAACTAGGCCTCTTAGTAGCTAATTACAAATTATCGTACAAATTATCTTCCTCATTTCTTCATTCTCATTTTCTTCGTCCTCAATAAAAATATCATTGCCAAATTGTCTTTGTAAAGTTTCATGATCTAATTNGGGGGGGGGGGGTTAGAAAATGAAGTTTCATCAACATGAGTCATTTATGCCTCATTTGTTTACACTTAATGGAGGTCTGAATCTTAATCATTCATATCTCAAATATTAAATGCTTTTGTTTTTAATGTCTAAGTCTTAATTATTCAGATCTTAATCATTAAGTGTTTTTTTTACTTCAACACCACTTGATGGATCTGAATAGGTCTGTATGATTAAGATCTATAACAAAGACTTAATTTCATTAAGGCATATTCATTATTAACTGCCGCCGCCTACCATTATCAACTACCACAATGCCACCACCACCATACTCAACCACCACCACCACCACTGTAACGATCCGATCGGTTCTTTTGCTTCCTAGAACCCCGTACCCCTAAATAAGACTTCCTATATTTGCTTTTATTGATTTATGACTTGCGGGGATGGTGGGTTCGGGATTTGGAAGAGTTTGGGTTGAAATTGGAACACTTGGTTTCTTAAGGTTGGCCTAACATGCCAAGTTTGACTCCGGTCAATATTTTGAGTAAATGACGTCGGAATCAGGATTTGAAAGTTCCAATAGGTTCGTATGATGATTGCGGACTTGAGCGTATGTTCGGAATAGGTTTTGGATGACCCGGGTGTATTTCAGTGCCAAATAGCGGAATAAGATTCTTGAATTCTATAATTGAAATTTGGAACGTGTTTCCAGGTTATCGAGGTCCAAACGGATTTTCGAGTTCGGGAATAGTTCCGTAATATCATTTAAGACTTGCACGCAAAATTTGGTGTCATTCGGAGTAGTGTAAGTACGTTTCGGCGTGTTGGAAGTAGATTTAAGAACTTGAAGTCCATAAGTTTGATTCAATTGGTTTTAGGGTGTGATTCTTGGTTTTAACGTTGTTTCGAGCATTCTGAGGGTTCGAGCTAGTCCATTTTATGATTTAGGACTTGTTGGTATGTTTGAACGGGACCTCGGGGGTCCCGAATGTCATTCGGACGTCGCGCGAGGCGAGTCCAAGCTTAAAGTGAGCTGCTGGTGCACCAGTTCTGGTGCTACCGTACCTGCGGTTGGCCAGCCGCAGGTGCGAGACCGCATACGTGGTCGAAGCCTCGCAGATGTGACCTTTGATCGGATGCCAGGATCTGCGGATGCGGCCCCCCCTTTCGCAGGTGCGTTCCGCAGGTGCGGGCACCATTTTGCAGGTGCGATCCCCTGCCAGCCTTCCTCCTTCTGCAGATGCGGACTATGGCCCGCAGAAGCGAGATCGCATGTGCGGTCCACGCGCCGCAGGTGCGAAAATGACTGGAGGCAATAAGGTGTTTTAAAAACGGGACTTAGGCTTATTTGGGGTCCTTTATCATATCCGTGGGATATTTAGGAGCTTCCAAAAGGGGGGGACATCAACTTAGCATTTGAGAGGTAAGTTATTCCTACTTGTTATGAGTTTAATACTTGATTTTTGGGTAGATTAATACATAAAGATTAGTGAAAATTATGGGTTTAGAGTAAAACCTAGGGTTTTGATAAAAATGAGATTTAACCACAAAAATTGTTATGGAACCAAGTAAAAAAAAAATCATATATTAATGATCCTTAGGTTATGGGCTCGGAGGTGAATTTTAGGAACCTTGATTTTGGGGTTGGATAATCACTTTAATAGCTAGAATATGAATTTGGAAGCCTACAATGATCGGTTTTTACGTTATTTGAATAGTTTCGGATTGTGCGGCTCCCGTTTGAGAGTTTGAGAGCATTCTTAAGTTGGAAGTAGGCCCGAAAATGAGGTAAGTCTCCTTTATAACCTTGTAAGAGGGAAATCTCCCCATAGGTGAACTTATATGATGTGTGAATAATTGTGGGGGACTACGTACGCACGAGGTGACGAGGTCCGTACGTGGTGACTATACTTGTTATTTTCGAGTAGTTTAGGTACACACCATACCTTGTGAATACTGTTTATTTATTTCATACGCTAATTGTATTGGGTGGAAATTTTATTTCAAGATCTTAAGAAAACTGAAACTTTCAAGTAAATTATTATTTTTAAACAGAATGAAGGAAGAAGGGAAATATGTTATGTTTATGATTGACCGTTTCGCAATTATATTCCGCGAGCGGAGTGATTCCTTCCAACACTCTCATGGGAGAGGGCCGTTCGCCTCAGCCAGTTAATAGATGCATCTGTGGTTCATGCCGTTCGATCTTTCGACCCTTCGGCAGTGCACATTTATTATTTTGTTGGATCGGGCCGTACGTCCTCGGCATTATATGCGCATGCTGTCTGTGGCACTTTCCCGTGATTTTTAGATTGTTTAAATGCCCTGGGATATAAATTGTCAACTGAAATGACAAGGATTTATGCATATATATAATTATAGAAAAGCTTGTGATTTTCCTGTTATTGTTCTGCTATTTAGCCTTGGTGTACATGCTTAGTCACATGCTTAAGTATATTGTTTGGCCCTAGTAAGTGTCAAGTCGACCCCTCGTCACTAGTTCTTCGAGGTTAGACTGGATACTTACTGGGTACATAATCTTTATATACTCATGCTACGCTTCTATACTTAATTGTACAGGTTCTGAGGCCGGACCATCTGGTTACCAGTCTGGAGCACGTTCTTGATTTTTGAGACAGGGGTTCCACGATGCGCTGCTTCTCTTGACGCCACTCAACAGCACGTTGGAGTCTTTTCCCTTTTTGCTTATTCTGTCTACTCTAGTTCGGACAGTAGGGTAGATGTATTCTTTTGTTCATTCTACTAGATGTCTGTATACTTGTGACACTAGTTCCTGGCACACACATTGGTAGACTATTCTTTTGGGGATGTAATTAATTAAACTCGACTCTTTTTTTGTCATTTGCAATTTAAATTGCCTTTGTATTTTCTTTTACATGCTTAGTAATCTAAAACAAGATATTGTTGAAAACGTCTTTAATATAATAAGGTGGGAATCACTTGTCAAATAGTGTTGGCTTGCATAACTTTGGGTTGGGCGCCATCGCGACCTAGAATTGAATTTGGGTCGTGACAACATGGTATCAGAGCACTAGGTTCACGTAGGTCTCACAAGTAATGGGAAAACCTAATAGAGTCTTGCTGATCGGCACGAAGACGTTTGTATTTATCTTCGGGAGGCTATAGGGTGTTAAGAAATTTCTCTTTATTCATCTTCTATCGTGCAATTGATGGTATACTAAATTTCATTCTCCTATTATCTCACAGATGGTGAGGACGCGTACGACTGACATTCGGGACCCGGGAGGAGGTGCTCTCCCTGTTGCTAGAGGTCGAGGAAAAGGCCGGGGGAGGGCACCGACCTGAGGTAGGGGACGCGGGCGTCCTAGAGCTTCCCTAGTTGCACCACCAGCGGATCTAACAGAGGACCCTATCATTGAGGAGCAGGGCGAGGTGCCCGTGGAAGATCCTGCCCCGGTGGATTTCATGACAACACCGGGCTTTTAAGAGGTCATGGGCAGTGTGATGCGGTTCACGGACACTATGAACTAGGCTGGTTTATTTCCAGCGGACCTGGCCACATCTCAGACGGGAGGGGGACACAGACCCCTACTTCCCAGGCCCCAGGACATGCAACTACAGTTTATCAAACTCCGGGTACCCTAACCGTGGGCGGAGCCCAGCCAGTTGCAGCAGTAGCACCTGAGCCCCGACCAGCTGCGGACGGCGATCCGCAAAAGTTATTAGACAGATGGACTAGACTTCACCCTCCTGTCTTTGGGGGCGAGCGTCATGAGGATGCTCAAGATTTTATTGATAGGTGCAGGGACAGAATGCACAACATGAGGATACTGGAGTCTCATAGGGTTGACTTCACCATTTTCCAGCTAGAGGGCAGGGCCCGTAGATGGTGGCAGTCTTATGTTCTTGGCAGGCCAGCGGATTCTCTTCCCATCACCTGGGAACATTTCACTCAGTTATTCCTGGACAGGTATATCCCACCCTCTGAAAGGGAAGAGATGCGGTACTAGTTTGAGTAGCTTGAGTAGGGTCAGATGTTAGTGACCGACTACTAGGCGAGGTTTTCTGAGTTATCTGGTCATGCAATTATGATACTTCCTACTGACGCAGAGAGAGTGCGGAGATTTGTAGCAGGGTTGCACTCTAGTATTAGGGCCAGTATGGCCTGAGAGGTGGAGATGGGGACTCCTTATCAACTAGTAGTGGAGATCGCTCGCAGGATTGAGGGATATCGCCTAAGGGATAGGGAGCAGGGGCAGAAGGATAAGAGAGCTCGATTTTCTGGATATTTTAGAGCTGCTCCAATTAGGGGCAGAGGTCAGTTTAGGTGGGGCCAGCGCAGCAGGCCCCCATATTCAGCACTACCACCACCTCCTCGAGGTGCTCAGATGAGGCCTTATTTTAGTGCGATGTCGGAGAGTTCTTATCGCCCACCAACTATTCAGGGTTTGTCTGGCGGGTATTCTGGTCATCAGGGTTCTTCCATCACCTATTTCAGTGCCATGCCAGAGAGTTCATATCTCCCCCAGCCATTTAGGGTTCCTTCGGTGGTTATTCCAGCCACCAGGGTCAGTCTTCAGGGCAGCAGTCTATGGTGCCGAGAGGTTGTTACGAGTGTGGGGATCCAGGTCACATGAAAAGGTTTTTCCCCAGGCTTCGGGGAAAGGCAGTGCAGCAGGGCCATCAACCTATGGTTACAGCACCGGCGGTCCGACCACCCAGAGGTGGAGTACAGGTTGGTAGGGGTTGTACCGGAGGTGGAGGCCAGACAGGGGGAGTGCAGTCAGCTTTTGTTCAGCCAGGTGGAGGCCAGCCAACCGGCGCTCCAGCCAGATTTTATGCTTTTTCGGCCAAACTAGATGCATTGACCTCAGATGCAGTTATCACATGTATTATCTCTGTCTGAGGTAGGGAGGCTTCAATATTATTTGATCCAGGGTCTACCTATTCATATGTATCATCTCTATTTCTCATTTCCTTGATGTTCCTCGTGAGTCCTTGGGTACTCCTGTTTATGTGTCCACACCTGTGGGCAATTATGTGGTTGTGGACCAGATCTATCGATTCTTTGTGGTCACATTTTGTGGACCAGAGCGGACATTTTGTTACTTGATATGACAAACTTTGAGGTCATCCTAGGCATGAACTGGTTATCTCCTTATCACGCCATACTAGATTGCCATGCCAAGACTGTTACATTAGCCATGCCTGAGTTGCCGAGATTGGAGTGGAGAGGTTCCTCAGTTAGTGTAGCTAGTCGGGTTATTTCTTTTCTGAAGGCTCGACGTATGGTCGAGAAGGGGTGTTTGTCTTATCTCACTTATGTTCGGGACACCATCGCAAAGTCTCCCACGATCAATTCAGTGCCAATAGTTCAGGATTTCGCCAATGTGTTTCCTTCTGACCTCCCAGGCATGCCGCCAGAGCGTGATATTGATTTCTGTATTGAATTGGCTCCAGGAACCCAACCTATATCCATTCCACCATACCGTATGGCTCCGAAAGAATTGAAAGAACATCTTGAGGAGTTGCTAGCTAAGGGTTTTATCAGACCAAGTGTATCGCCTTCGGGTGCTCTAGTGTTATTTGTGAAGAAGAAGGATGGGACTATGCGGATGTGTATTGACTACCGCTAGTTGAACAGAGTTACCATCAAGAACAAGTACCCATTGCCGCACATCAATGATTTGCTTGATTAGTTGTAGGGTGCTTGGGTGTTTTCTAAGATTGACTTGAGATCGCGGTATCATCAGTTGAGGATTCGGGACCCAGATGTTCTGAAGACTGCCTTTCGTACTAGATATGATCATTATGAGTTCCTGGTGATGTCCTCGGCTTGATTAATTCCCAAACATACCTTATGGATTTGATGAACATGGTGTTCAGGCCTTATATTGATTCTTTTGTCATTGTCTTCATTGATGACATCTTGATCTACTCACGTAGCCTGGGGAGCATAAGTAGTATTTGAGAGTAGTGCTCCGGGCCTTGCGGGAACAAAAGCTGTATGCTAAGTTCTCCAAGTGTGAGTTTTGGTTGGATTTTGTAGCATTCTTGGGGAATGCGGTATTCGGAGTATCAAGGTGGATCCTAAAAAGATTGAGGCAGTTCAGAGTTGGCCACGTCCCACTTTAGCGACCGAGATCAGGAGTTTCTTGGGATTGGCAGGTAATTATCGTCGGTTTGTGGAGGGATTTTCATCTACTACAGCCCCTCTGACTAGATTGACCCAGATGGGTGTCCTGTTCCGATGGTCCGACGAGTGTGAGGCGAGCTTTAATAAGCTCAAGACATCTTTGACCACAACACCAGTTCTAGTGTTGCCTTCCGGTTCAAGGATGTATACAGTTTATTGCGATGCTTCACGCGTTGGCTTAGGATGCATATTGATGCAGGAGGGGCAAGTTATTGCATATGCTTCACGTCAGTTGAAGATTCATGAGAAGAACTACCCCGTGCACGATTTGGAGTTGGCAGCGATTGTTCATGCTCTTAAGATTTGGAGGAATTACTTGTATGGAGTGTCTTGTGAGGTTTATACAGACCACTGCAGTTTGCAGCACCTGTTCAAGCAAAGGGACCTTAATTTGAGGCAGCGTAGGTGGCTTGAGTTACTGAAGGATTATGACATCACCATTCTTTATCATCCCAGCAAGGAGAATGTGGTTGCAACGGAGGAGAGGCCACTAGCCCTGGACATTCAGTCCTTGGCTAACAAACTTGTGAGGTTGGACATTTCAGAGCCCAACCGAGTTCTTGCGTGTGTTGTTACTCAGTCTTCATTATTGGGACAGATCAAGGCTCGGCAGTTCGATGATCCGCACTTGGCAGTTCTCAGAGAGACATTACTACAGGGTGGTGCCAAGAAAGTTTCTATTGGCGAGGATGGTGTTCTGCGACTTCAGGGACGCCTATGTGTTCCTAATGTTGATGGCATGCGTGAGAGGATTCTAGAGGATGCACACATTTCACGGTATTCTATTCATCCAGGTGCTACGAATATATATCGTGACCTGAGGCAGCACTACTGGTGGTGGAGGATGAAGAAAGACATAGTGGAGTATGTGGCTAGATGTCTAAATTTCCAACAGGTTAAGTTTGAGCGCTAGAGGCCAGGAGGCCTACTCTAGCAGATGCCTACACCTGAGTGGAAATGGGAGTGCATCACTATGGACTTTGTAGTTCGGTTGCCGCGGATCTAGCAGAAGTTCGATGCGGCTTGGGTTATTATAGAAAGGTTGACCAAGTCGGCACACTTCATTCCAATGGCCATTACTTATACTTAAGAGAGGTTGGCCCAGATCTACATTCGAGAGATAGTTCGGTTGCACGGTGTGCCCGTCTCCATCATTTCAGATAGAGGTCCTCAGTTCACCTCGCATTTCTGGATAGCCGTACAGAGTGAGCTGGGCACCCGTGTAGAGCTCAGAACATCATTTCATCCTCAGGCCGACAGGCAGTCAAAGCAGACAGCTCAGATATTGGAGGACATGCTCAGGGCATGTGTGATTGACTTTGGAGGGCAGTGGGACCAGTTCTTGCCTTTGGCTGAGTTTGCTTACAACAACCGCTATTAGTCCAGCATTGAGATGGCTCCATTTGAGGCTTTATATGGACGACTGTGTCGTTCCCCCGTCGGGTGGTTTGAGCCTGCCGAGGCTAAGTTATACGATATCGACTTGGTAAAGGATGCCTTAGAAAAGGTAAAGATGATTCAGGAGAGGCTTCGTACGACACAGTCCAAACAGAAGAGTTACGCGGATCAGAAGGCGCACGAGGTATCATTCATGGTCAGTGAGAAGGTTCTCTTGAAAGTCTCGCCGATGAAGGGTATTATGATGTTCGGGAAGAAGGGCAAGTTGAGCCCAAGGTTTATAGGCCCATTTGAGGTGTTGAGGCGAGTTGGGGAGGTCGCTTAAGAGCTTGCTCTACCTCCCAGCTCATCAGGTGCTCATCCAGTTTTTCATGTATCTATGCTCTGGAGATACCACACCGACTTGTCTCATGTGTTAGACTTCATTACCATTCAGATAGATGAGAGGTTGGACTACGAGGAGGAACCAGTTGCTATTATTGATAGGCAGGAGCGTCAATTGAGGTCTAAGAGGGTTTCTGCCGTGAAGGTCCAGTGGAGGGTCCAACCAGTTGAGAAGGCAACTTGGGAGTCCGAGGAGGACATGCGGAGCAGATACCCACACTTGTTCATCACTCGGGGTATGATTCTAGACCCGTTCGAGGATGAAAGTTTGTTTAAGAGGTGGAGAATGTAACGACCCGACCAGTCATTTTGCTTTCTAGAACCCCGTACCCCTAAATAAGACTTCTTGTATTTTCTTTTATTGATTTATGACTTGCGGGGATGGTGGGTTCGAGATTTGGAAGAGTTTGGGCTGAAATTGGAACACTTGGTTCCTTGAGGTTGGCCTAAAAGGCCAAGTTTGACTCTGGTCAACATTTTGAGTAAACGACGTCGGAATCAAGATTTAAAGGTTCCAATAGGTTCGTATGATGATTTCGGACTTGAGAGTATGTTCGAAACAGGTTTTGGATGACCCGGGTGTGTTTTGGCACCAAATAGCGAAATAAGATTCTTGAAAATTCGATAGTTGAGGTTTGGAACGTGTTTCAAGGTTATTGAGGTCCAAACGGAATTCTGAGATTGGGAATAGTTTCGTAATTTCATTTAAGACTTGCACGCAAAATTTGGTGTCATTTGGAGTAGTGTAAGTACGTTTCGGTGTGTTGGAAATAGATTTATGAACTTGAAGTTCATAAATTTGATTCAATTGGTTTTAGGGTGTGATTCTTGGTTTTAACGTTGTTTCGAGCATTCCGATGGTTCGAGCGAGTCTGTTTTATGATTTAGGACTTGTTGGTATGTTTGGACGGGACCTCGGGGGCCCCGGATGTCATTCAGACGTCGTGCGAGGCGAATCCAAGCTCAAAGTGATCTACTGGTGCACCAGTTCTGGTGCGACCGCACCTGCGGTTGGCCAGCCGCAGGTGAGAGACTGCAGAAGCGGTCGAAGCCTCGCAGATGCGACCTTTGAGCGGATGCCAGGATCCACAGATGCAACCCCGTTTTTGCAGGTGCGTTCTGTAGGTGCGGGCACCATTTTACAGGTGCGTTTCGCAGGTGCGGGCACCATTTCTCAGGTGCGATCCCCTACCAGCCTTCCTCCTTCCGCAGATGCAGACTATGGCCCGCAGAAGCGAGACCGCATGTGTGGTCCATGCTATCGTGCCCCCTTTTTTCCTCGCGGAATCGGGTTTCAACATTTTGGGACAAATCATTTCCTTTTGGGATGGGGTATAGAATTTGAAGAGTCGCCACCTAACGGATTAAGGTGCATTAAGGCACCTAAAGCAAATAACTCATAAACCGGTTTACTTTACCAGAGATTGGGTAAGGGCTCGAAATTACCTTGAGGGGAAGGTGTTAGGCACCCCTCGTGGTCCATAACGGTGGGTCCTGGCCAAACTTAATCTAAGCGAATTAGTCCTTAAAGATAAATAGATCCATTTAAACAAATAGAAATCATTCAAAACGGAAATTAAAGGGGGGTCCTAGGTTTATTAGCCTATAGGATCACTTCTGTGCAATACTCGGTAACTTTCCTCAAATAGAGGTGTTACGCGTAGCATTAGCGCACATGTCATCATATCCTTTACTACCCAATTATCCTCCCCTTAATTATTATCTAAGCGTTCTAATAGCATCGAATACGTGCCCGATGCGTGCATTACTCGTCCTTTACCTATGGCCCTGGAGGTGCTTAGGGCCTCTATTTAAGGTGGTTCTAGATTCACCTATGGTGCTTAAAAGGAGAAAACTAGGCGTCAAACAAAAGCAAATTGGACTATCACATAAGGAACAAGTAAAGGGTTCAGATTTACCTCCACAAGTAAACAAACAATTGCACACCTCAAACAACACTTTTAAACGATTTAAAGTCCTATAGCAGGATATCTAGATGAGCACAAAGCAGAATATGCAGCAATTTATTAAGACGAGGCAGTGAATACCTAATCAGTTTGCCTACTGATTTTATTACTTACTGGATCTGGGCAGTTTGTAAGTAGTCAAACAAACACAGTTTTAAACTTCAGAACTTTAATCAACCTACATGTCTGTCTAGGTGATAACTGGCAGGATCTTATAGACATAGTATCTAAGTGTGAATCAGACCATAATAATAAACTAGCAATTGATTTATAGCATGCAAATTCTTATCTGTTTAGACCCTATAGGCATGTTGTCTATGCACTGAAAATGATCACAAGCATTACTTCATGACATATAAACACAGAAATTGATTTTTACGTATTTATCTCTACAAACATGATATCTAAGTGTCAAACTGTTTTTATACTTATTCCTTATAGGCATGACAGTTAAGTGATGAAACTGATTTTAATATGTTCTTCCTATAGGCATGATATCTAGGCAAATAAAGTTGTTACCCAGTTTTCAAGCAAATTCAACAAGGGAATTTCTAGGGACGTAATTTCTAATGCACACATGATGGTTTGAGAACATGATTATTAATGCAGAATTGGTAAATGACCTAGAAGCAGGGTTTCTAATGCAAATACAAGATTTCAAAGAATGAGACAAGCCCTATAGACATGGTTTCTAATTCATATAGATAATCATAACAATCCTATGGGGCATGATTTCTACCCGATCCCCACAAAGTTATATATAAAAGTCCCTCCCAGTTTTACTAATAACCCCAATATCTGTTTTTACAAGAATTATTATTACATACCAGATATAAATGAATTACAGAATAAGATTACTATGCTATAAGGAGCCTGAATAGGCCCAACAGTAAACCTGGAAGCCATGCCTTCAACCAAGTCTGAAGTATGCCAGTATCTCATAGTACACCAAATGGTCTTCTGGTGTGTCAAAGTTTCCAAAGGCCTCAGGGACCCTGGGGAATGCTCACACCAGAAACCCTTTTCAAAGAAACAGTTTTGTGAACAAGTTTGGAAAAGCCAGCCCTAGTGTATCAGAGTTCGGAGGAGTCTCATGGACTCCTAGGCAGTGTTCACACTGGAGGGGTAGGGCCCTAGATATATAAGAGTAGGAGTTGAAAATAGTACATAAAAATAGGAGATAGTTTTAAGAAAACATCTTGTTTTTTAGAAGTAAATAAGAACAAACAGAGTCATTTCAGCACTTTGAGTTCAAACAAAGGTTCCAGTAGTCAAACAAATAGATAGAACAGGATCACAATTACTTTAAAAAAGTTTTCACATTGCCTAGGATTGACTTAGTTTATCACTAGGTGAGCATATAACATGCTGGGGTTAGAATAATGATCAGACAACTACACAGAGAAAGGTAGTAGGGGTTGGGAGCATAGAAGTCAGGAACACATAAAACATGACAAACATGAAAGCATGCTAGTTGAGAAACAAGTGGATAAGTATCCTGGATCAAATAAGAACATGCAAGAGTGTATGAACCATATTGACACGCTGGACAAGACAATTTCATGAGAGTTGAGGCAAGCTAGTTAACAGAGACATAAAACAGGCAAATGCATAACAGAAAAATTACATAACATACTGAATAGGACCTAATAACAAAGATAGACATGCTGGTTAAGAGCAATAAACAGGTAAGACATAGGCCTAGTACACAGGAGTAGTCATGCTAATTGAGATCAATAAACATGAAAGACGGGAATTTAACTACGCAGAAATAGTCATTTTGATTGGGAGCAATAAATAGGAAAGCACATAGATTTATCTACACATCATATGGAATGATAATAGGAGTGGAGACATACCATTTAAGAAATAACAACAGGAAGGTGAAAGTATGCAGAATCCAATTGCCTAGCCTTGGCTTTCAGCCGGCTAGACAGTGTAGCAAACACAAGTAACAGAAAGGTTTGAATAAGAGTAAGAGTTTTTGTGAGTGTGTGTTTCTTTCTGAATGTGTTCGTGTTTGAAAGAAAACTAGAATGAGGGTTTATATAGCATTTAGCAAGGTAAAAAAATAAGGCAAGAAGATTACAATTCCTAAAAGGCAAGCTAATACAATCAATTAGTGAATTGGGGCTAAATCCAAGCTAATTGATACAAAAAGAATCCGGGAAAGTTACCTTAAAATAAGGAGAAGCAATTACCAGCCCCGATTAGGATTCAAATAAGGTAAATAAACCAATCATAGACTGTATTGGAGTCAATTAAATCCCATAAATAAGGCTACAATCTAATTAAGGCAAGTAGTACTAATTAAAAGTCATAAATAAGGAAGCAGGTAAAATTATAGGGAAGTACTAATTTTAACAGGAAAATATAATTTGGGCCCTAATAAAATCAGTCAGTCTATTTTGATTGACAGAGATAACAGTAACGGGAAAATATTGAAGTAAACAATGCATATACACAAAAATTAGTCGAATTAGTAAAGATAAACAAATTCAAACACTTAGAAGCTTAAAAAACTTTTTTGAAGAGAACTTAATATGAAACCCTAGTTTCAGAAAACACTGGAATCGAATAGTAATAAGGAAAAACAAAAGGCTTTCAAAGAGAAATACCAAACAACACTTAAAATCGTATCAGATCTACAAGGATCTGAATAGACCCAAGTAGAAAGAGATTAGGTTTTAGAAAATATGATAGATATGAAAGGAAATCTGGTTTGGAACCTGAGATTCGGGCCATAAACACGAAAAATAATAATAATCACAAAAGGAGATGACCATAACCGGATTTTGAAAAGGTTTTGAACAAATCTGAGTGGTATCTCTTCGAGATTCTTTCATAAATCAACATAATCGAACAACCAGAAGAGTTGAGAGGTCCGCAGGGGACAAAAATTACAGAGAAATCCATGGAACAGTGGTTTTTCGGTGATGACGGCTAGGGTTAGGGTGAGTGTTTGAGAGAGAAAAGGGGAGGTAGGGATTCAGGGACGGCAAAATTAAAAGAAAATGGGGGTGTTGGGGTTTGGGTTAGATTAAAAAAGGAAAGGGGTAACGTGGACCGTTGATCTCAGAGATCAACGACCACGATTAGAGAAAGCTTTGGGTTGGGTAAGGGTTATTTAGTTTGGGCTGGGGCGGATTGGGATAGGATTTTAAATAATTGGGCTGGTGTAATTGGGTTAGGTCCGAAAAAAATGATTAAGGAAAAGGGGCTATTTGTTAAATACCCAATTAATTTGACAAATAATTTGTAAAAATAATTAATAAATTATAAAAAATTATTTTCATTCCTAAAAAATGATTTAAAATAATTACTTAATATTATAAAAATATAAAAAGCTATTTTCTTGTGAAATAAGATAATTATGCACACATGAGCTATTATTGCAAAGTTATTGAAATTATAATCCAAAAATATAAATGTGGCTATTCCTGAAATAATAAATGCTTGGTATAAATATAAATGATAAAAATTAAGCAATAAAATCATTATGAAACCATTTTTGCGGCAATTAGTAATTATTTATATAAATAAAATACTGGGATAAATTGATAAAAATCCTTACAAAAATGCAGAAATTATGAAAAATATTAATTGATGCTCATGCATTGTTTTGAAGCTATATATGCATTTTAAAAATAATATAGGAAATAATTGGGTATCGACAACTGCCCCTCTTTACCCGGGAAGGATGAAAGAGTTATCATGTAAAGATATGATGGCCAATTTTGACGGAGTAAGGTGATTTGAGAGGCATAGGCTGCACCCTAGTTTTCGAGCTGCCTACATATCCCTGATTTTACAGGAATCAAACCGTGTGTAGTTCTGGATTCACCGATGGAATATACCAATGAAGTTATCCCAAGAACGGACACAATGCTTTGGAATAGGTGAAATGGTTACGATGAGTGGTCAGGTTTGAAATAGTATGAAGGAACTAGAGCAGGGTTGCTCCTGTTGGGATAATGGTTACCATCGGGTTACCTGCAAATCAGAAGATGCACTGCAGCATGTATGTACAATTTTGTGTAAATTTAAACAAGATGCAAATTCCCTTCAAACCATGAGAATTGTCTTTGGATGGTTGAGGATGATGTCCTTAGACCATGATATCCCGGGCCATGAATTGTGCGGTAAAGGATTCGCATGCCATGAGATGATGTTCTCGGGCTATGGAAATGGTGCCTCCAAACCATGACGCCTTTGAATAATGATATGCAAGTTTGAGAGATCCTCAGGCCATGTCATGATGTATTCCGGCTATGAGGATGGTGCCTTCAGACTATGACGCCTTCGGACAAGTCGGCAATATTTCAGCCCATGAGGTTCAAAGACATGATGCTAGAAGTGAAAAGACAAGGCTTAGTCTTGTATGAAGTTGAGGGCAGAGCTTAGCCAGAGAAAAGAAAAATAGATAGTGCAAAGGAGACAGTGCTTAGTCTCGTACGAGATTCAGGACAGTGCTTAGTCCCATGCAAAGTGTAGGCAGTGCTTAGCCTTATGCAAATAAAGAGGCAGGGCTTAGCCTCATGCGAGATTGAGACAGAGCTTAGTCTCATGCAAGATTTGGGACAGGGCTTAGTCCCATGAAAATAGAAGGAATGCTTAGCCTTATGCAGATACGGAGGCAGGGCTTAGCTTCATGCAAGATTCAGGACAGTGCTTGGTCCCATGCAAAGAGAAGGCAATGTTTAGCCTTATGCAAATATGGAGGCAAGGCTTAGCCTCATGAAAGATTTGGGACAGAGCTTAGTCCCATGCAAATAGAAGGAAATGCTTAGCCTTATGCACATATGGAGGCAGGGCTTAGCCTCATACGATATTGAGACAGAGTTTAGTCTCATTGCAAGGTTCGGGGCAGTGCTTAGTCCCATGCAAAGTGAAGGCAATGCTTAGCCTTATGCAAATAAAGAGGCAGGGCTTAGCCTCATACGATATTGAGACAGAGTTTAGTCTCATTGCAAGGTTCGGGGCAGTGCTTAGTCCCATGCAAAGTGAAGGCAATGCTTAGCCTTATGCAAATATGGAGGAAGGTCTTAGCCTCATGCAATTTTGAGACAATGCTTAGTCTCATGCAGATGGAAGATAGAGCTTAGCCTTATGCAAACAGGGAGGCAGGTCTTAGCCTCGGGCAAGATTGAGACAGAGCTTAGTCTCATGCAATGAACGAGTAATAGATGATGGCAGAGTATTCTTAGCTGGAAATGAGTTCGGTATCCTTGTTGTTATGAAGACTGTGATTCCAAGGTGTGCATATTCCTTGTTCCTACATTCAAAGAAAAATAGTGAGTTCTATAAGGGGGAGGTCGATTCGTGCCTCCGTCAGCTTGCTTGACTTGCTTCGCTCTGTCTGAAGATCCTGTCCAAATTATCAGGGTAGCATTTGCTAAACAGAGTTTATTTCAAAAGCAGGCATGCATGGTTTTTGAAGACATAGTAAAATAGAGTTTAGAAATTGGTTAGATGAACCAGTGACTGTGACACGATCAAAGATATTGCAAATGCTTCTGCCGTAGAATTTTAAGGGTCTTCCTCAAAATTTTTCCCCAGTTAACTGGACGATACTTCTAACTGCTCTATATTCCTCAAAATTCTGCCCCAGTTTCTGATTGTGGGGAAAAATAGAAATTTATTGAATCGTGACAGAACCCACAGGGCTGCCTACGTATCCCCTCTTAAATGGGAATAAGGTCGAGCATAGTTCAATTTACATCATATGCGGAAAACATAAACAATTTACACATAATATCGCTTGACTGTATCTGAATTGATTGGTTTTGGCCAGACTTCTCCGTCCATTTCTGCGAGTATGAGAGCTCCTCCTGTCTGTACCCAGTGAACCATGTAAGGACCTTGCCAGTTGGGAGAGAACTTCCCTTTGGCTTCATCTTGATGCGGGAAGATCTTCTTCAACACTAGCTGCCCCGGTGTGAACTGTCTCGGCTTAACTCTTTTGCTGAAGGCTCTAGACATTCTGTTATGATAAAGCTGGCCGTGGCACAATACATTCATCCTCTTTTTGTCTATGAGGGATAGTTGCTCATAGCGGCTCCTTATCCATTTTGCGTCGCCGAGTTCGGCTTCTTGTATGATTCTCAAGGATTTCCTTTGTCACAACCCAAACCGATGGACCGCAATGGGCACTCGGTACCTTACTCAATCGAGTACCAACGTAACATATCTTTCTTATTACATCATCATATACACGTGATATACGGGCCTAATAGGACAACATGATCATTTATAAACTCAAAACATAGGCTGACAAGGCCGTACAATCTTTCACGTACACGACATATATCTACACCCTTTAAGAGTACATAAACGTCATACAGGTCGGGACAGGGCCCCTCCATACTAATCAGTACATGTCCTAAACTTACTGACCACATAAGCAACTCTGGAGCAAATGGAGCGCACCAACACCTTCTGCTGAGCTGATAGCCTAATTGGAGGACTCTCGACCTGTCTATGAAGACATGCGCGCATGAAACGCAGCGTCCCCAGGCAAAAGGGACGTCAGTACGAATAATGTACCGAGTATGTAAGGCACATAAATAAGTACATAACAGACATAGAAGAAATATAGAGTAAATGACTCAACCTGTAAGTCTGGATAACTCTGTAATTCATGAAATAATTATAGTGTCATGCATATGCGTATGAATGTCATGCCGTTCATAGGTACATGTTTCATAACATCATCAGGCCTCTGAGGGCATCCCATCATATCATATCATATCGGCCACTGTGGGCAAAATCATCAACATATACCAGCTGATCAGGTGGTGGTGCGTATATGACGCCATAACCTTTCCCATATCCCATATATATATATATATATACACACACACACATATACATACTTATGCGTATATAACACCGTCTGATTCATGGGTCAATATACATGTATAAATGCATGAAATGCATATAGAATACTTTAATAAAATCTCTCGGTACGTCATAACGCTATTATGCCTCTGATTAACATCATGAAATAAACTTTACCAACTTACGTATTTTTGAGACCCATGAACAGAGGATAAAATAATATGACAAATGGGGAATCAAGAACATAAGAATCTCTAGTATTTCTATGAATAGAGTCACTTATGAAAATTATGCTTTTACCCGTTCGTTTGTGTCGTATAGATCATGCCAAAAGAAAGAAGGGATAGCCTTAACATACCTCGACCAATTCTCTTGAAAATTCCTCTAACACACGTCTTCTGTGACGAACACGTAACGGTGGATCGAAGTAGGGGAAAAATCCGTATGATATTCTTGAGAAGGATTGCACCGTACTCCATTAGAATCGCAAAATTCCGTTATTATTACGTAGTATAACTTTGTATAAAATCTCACATTTTTGAATTCTTGAAGATCCGTGAAAGCTCATGTTACTGAATTTTTGAAAGCTCACATAATTGAATATGAAGCTCACGTAATTGAATATAAAGCTCACGTTGAAATGAAGCCTACATTGAAATGGAGCTCACGTTGAAATGAAGCTCACTTTGAAATGAAGCTCACGTTTCTTTAAGTTATAAATCTGATCTTTAATATGTCTTTTAGAAAGGAAAGGTTGCAGGAGCTAATATGGATTGCTAACGTTCTTTCCCTTTTGAATTGAAAGACTTTGATATTCAAAGTCTTGTAAATGAAAGGAAGTGTTACCTTGTGACACTAAGGCAAGGAATGACTCTTAGTCATCTCTTGATAATGTGGCTAGCTGCCACGTGGGGGGTGGGATATTTAATCTTTATCACTTATTAGGTAATTAAGTAATGTCCCGTTACCCGGTAATTAACCAATTACCCGCATAATTAAAAATTATCTCATATTACTTAAAATTCTATTTATTTAATATACTTTACACATTATACTACCGTGGTCATATGGTACATTGCATGGTATTAGTCCATAATTATCGGGTATTTTAGCTTGGGCCGTATTTTATCCCAATATGCCAAACTTTGACGAAAAATTCATTTTCTTTGACTTGTTTCCCTCTCACCTTCACGAACTTACTCATCATTTTTTTAAAATAGCATAATCCTTATAATCTCTAAATAATATCTTTCCCAAACTTACGTCGATTACCTTATGACGAAACTTTAACATACAAAAATACGGAATGTAACATCTCGTTTCCGAGCTTATCTCAATTTACTTATGGCGTAATTCCATGTACAAAAACATGGGGTGTAACATCATTCCCCTATTTGTCCTCGAACGTTGATTGATGCACTTTTCATTCTCATAATCCATAGCTCTTGCAAATACTTTAATACTCTTCTTGCCATTTAGGCAACTATTCTTTGAATAAATCCAAAGGCTAGGGCATTCCCCCTTTAGGACTCTTTTTCACACCACGACTTGTAGTCGGAATCATTCTAATCTCGTAACTGTTGCTACCTTTTGTCACACAGCCTGTATGAATCTTACCTTGTAGCTGTGCCTATGCGACTCTTCTCTCCTTTTTTTTGCTCCAGCTTTTAGTTAATCTTAGGCCTCACTTTGCGAATATTGCTATATCTTATTTTATAGACTTGGTTATCCATTCGTATGACTTTACTGTACCTAAGTAGGTCATACTATACCATAACTCTTATTTCGATTTATCGTTACTGAGGTCTGCTACCAAACTCCAGCTTACTCTCGTTGCTTATCATGTATGTATAAATCTAAGTCCTTTAATGCTTCTTCATCACCGTTCATCTTAAAAATGACGGTTTAATCTCATGTCCTACTTTGTGATTTTTGTCCACCCACTGTTGATTCACCTCAATATTGATTTACAATCTACCACTGATAACTTAATCTCTTATGTAATACTACCGCTAGGGCTCACGTCTCATCGTGGAACATTTGAAGTGATTGTCTTGACCCACATGGGGGTAATACGATACTATACTTCCATAATCGTATTTCATAGCATCCTAGTGTGATTTACCTTACGTGGGTATTTTAATCCTTACAATTCATGAAATCCTTTTCAAGTCATTACTCAATCGAAGGCCCACACGTTATCCCTTATCTATCACAATTATGCCTTCATTCTACTATTAGAGTAACATCCCATCTCTTCTAAATGCATTTAGTCTTAGACTCATTCGAGTTCATTTAAGCTATACTGAGCTTTGTATAACTTATAGAACCCATCATCTCTCTTGTTTTCAAGGGCTTAATCCCGATGGCTTATCCAATTTTGTCACCTTCTCACTTGCCTTTTATTTATCCTTACTCCTGTCTTGCAAAAACCTTGTCGCTCTGCCACACTTTAGCTTGTCAACCTACACATATATTTCTATACTACTTGCAATCTCCTTTCAACTTGCTTGCACCATAGATTTCCTTGTGTTATTCTGGAACGTCAAGCGAGACATCACATCATCTCTAATTCCTCTTTACTCTCTTAGCTAGAACTCTCGATACCTAGAAACTATATGTTGGAGGATATGCCATCGATGACCGCTATCATTCCTGGATATTGAATCCCCGCGCTTCTAGCCTTCTATTCGAAGTAGGGACTATTTACAACCTTCTGCATTTGAATATCTCGTATGTTGTTCACTTTTACCTTATTTACCTTACAATCTTGTACTGTAACGACCCGACCGGTTGTTTTGAGATCTAGCGCATCGTTCAGCGGTTTGAAGTTGTGAGTAGCTTCGTTTCAGGTATTATGACCCGTGGGCGTGGTCGGAATTGAATTCCAGGAAGTTTAGAATTGATTTGGAAAGAAAATTCTCATTTCAAAAGCCTTAAGTTGGAGAAATCAACTAAGATTGGAATTTTGAGTAAACGACCTTCGAATCAGGATTTGAAGGTTCCAACAGGTTCGTATGATGATTCGGACTTGGGTGTATGTCCGGCTCGGGGTTTGGATAACCTGGGAGCATTTCGGCGTATAGTGTGGAAGTTAGCATTTTAGAAGGATTTCATGAATTTGGGCTTGAAGTGCATTTCAGTGAGGTTGATGTCCGTTTGGGATTCCGAGTCTGGGAGTATCTCCGTATGGTGATTCTAGAGTTGGGAGCGCGATCGGAAGTGAATTTGGATATCCGTAGGTCATTTTGAAGTCATTTGGCTAAACATAGAAATTTGAAGGTTTTTAAGAAATCCGACCGGAAGTGGAATTTTTGATATCGAGGTCGGAGTGCGATTCTGGAAGTTGGAGCAGGTCCGTAATGTTGAATATGACTTATATGCAAATTTGAGGTCATTTGATAGGTTTCGGCATCAGATGTAGAAGTTGGAAATTTCTAAGTTCATAGAGTTGAGATTTGGGTGCGATTCGTGGTTTCGATGTTGTTTGATGTGATTTGAGGCCTCGAGCAAGTCCGCGTTATGTTTTGGAACAGGTTGGTATAATTGGACGAGGTCCCGGGGGCCTCGGGTGGATTCTGGGTGGTTAACGGATCAAGAATTGAAGTTTGAAGAAGTGAAGATTGCTGTCATCTGGTGTGATCCGCACCTGCGAGGATTTGGCCGCAGGTGCGACTTGGGCGCCGCAGGTGCGAGAGTGGGCAGGCTTGGCTGGGGGCCGCATGTGCGAGAGTGGGCAGGCTTGGCTGGGGGCCGCAGGTGCGATGGAATTTCCGCTCCTGCGAAGACGTAGGTGCGGACAGTAAGGCGCAGGTGCGATTTTGGGCTAGAGTTGAGGAAACTACAGGTGCAGGAGATTGGTCGCAGCTGCTGGATCGCAGGTGCGGAGGAAGGACCGCAGGTGCAGAAATCGGCCTGGGCAGAATGTTTTAAAACAGGAAATTTGGTTCATTGTCTTCATTTTCCCCATGGCTTAGGCAATTTTTGGAGAGGATTTCAAGGGGGATTTTTGTCAGGCATCAAGGTAAGTAAATTCAAGATTATATGCATGGATTAGGAATGGAGATTGGTAGGGATTTGGGAAATTTTTGAAGAAACCTAGAAAAATTTAAATTTGGAATTTAGCCACGAATTTGAGTATGGAATGTAGAGTAAATTGCATGATTGAACTAGTTGAGCTATAGGTAGCATGTATCTTCAAGAATTTCGTATTTTCGGGCACGTGGGCCCGAGGGCATTTTGGTCATTTCTCCGAGCGGGGTTGGGAAAGTATATAATCTGAATTTATTGTGAGGATTAGGATGAATTTTCATTGCTTTGCCGTTATGTGGTAGTTTCGGAGCGTTGTGCGTCCGTTGGAGTCATCGGAAGGGCTTGGAAGCCGGTATTGGAATTTCGGAGCGAGGTAAGTCTCCTTTCTAACTTTGTGAGGGGGAATCGTCCCCATAGGAGAATTGATTAAGTATATTCTATTATTTTTGGGGGCTACGTACGCACGAGGTGACGGGAGTCCGTGCGTAGCTACTATTATGCCATGTCCGGGTAGCCTAGGACCCACTAGCATGCCTTACCTGTTGTACCTGTGATCTTGTTTGCGATATTAGACTGCTAATTTAATCGAAATTGTAATTAATGACTAAGGAAGATTAGAGTTATTTTCTAAATCATATAAAGAGAGAATTTATTTCCTTCGCGGGCAATCGAAAAGGTTGTGTTATTAAACGTTATATAAACTCGGCAAATGAATTTCGAAAAAGGGATTTATATACTATTTGTGGTTTTTAAAAGGGAAATCAGTCATTTACTTGAGTATTTATGTTCCCAACGTATTCGGGGTGGGTTGTTGATTGTGCATGTCTGCATGTGACCACTTCGCAATTTACATTCCGCGAGTGGAGTGTTATTTCCCCTACTCTTATGGGAGCGGGCCGTATGCCACGGTGGATTTAGAATGCACTTTTGGTACGGGCCGTTCGATCCTCGGCAATGCATAGATATGATTATTATATTGATAGGTGCACTTATGGGATGGGCCGTTCGATCCTCGGTAGTGCACAGAGAGGGTTATTATATTGAGATATGCACTTTTGGTACGGGCCGTTCGATCCTCGGCAGTGCATAGATATGATTATTATATGGAGAGGTGCACTTATGGGACGGGCCGTTCGATCCTCGGCAGTGCACAGAGAGGGTTATTATATTGAGAGATGTACTTTTGGTACGGGCCGTTCGATCCTCGGCAGTGCATAAACATGAGTAGTTTATTGAGAGGTGCACTTTTAGTACGGGCCGTTCGATCCTCGGTAGTGCACATAGTGATTATTATGACGGCTTAGGCCGGTTGTCCTTATCCGTATGCGCATGCTAAATTTTTAAATGTTTTCTTCATGATTTTTGAAGTAAAAAGATATTTGGGGGAAAAATAAAGAGGAAATTGTTATTTAAGATATTTTGGAAAATGAAGAGAAAGTGGTGACGGTTCGTTTATTTCCAACACTTACTTGGATTTCAGTGCCTTATATATATGCTGCCTTACTACCTTTACATGCCTATTGTGTTCATCTTACACTGTTAATTAAATTAATGGCCCTTAGTACGTGTCCAATTTGACCTCTCGTCACTACCTCTCTGAGGTTAGGCAGGCGACTTACTGAGTACAAGTTGTTTTTTTGTACTCATGCTACACTTGCTGTGCATTTTTATTGCACAAGTACTTTTATAGCAAAGTGGAGGATTCGGAGACTTAGGCGAGCTGCATCATCATCGCCACAACTGATAGAGTCTCCTTCGTACTGTATCTATTTCATTTAAATTTCCTTGTCCAGTTTTATTTAGGACATACTTGTAATGATTGTTGAATTCTTAGAAATTGCTCATGTACTTGTGACACCGGATTCTGGGATATGTATTGGGATATAATTGCTTTAGTGTAATCTTTAAACCAATGTTTTAATTAATAGACTTTTATTTGGTTATTATGTAATGAAGTGAAAGGAAGTGTTTTCATGAATGTTTTAAAATTGAAAGTTATTTCAATTAATTAATGTTTTGGCTTGCCTGACCTTGATGTCCGGCGCCATCACAACCTTAGGGATTTTGGGTCGTGACATGTACCACATCTTTGTATATCTTTCATGACCTTCCTTACACATAGGTATAATTCACATCCATAACTTGAAGCTTTATTATCATACTTGCACCTATGGTGTATACATAATCCGGTGGGAGCTTCATACTGACTTCTTATGAGGCTGGTACTCTTCAGTTGGCTTCTTCGTAGAGCTGTTATAAAATATCGTTACTGTACTATCTCTCTTATACATCTGCTATGTAAGAGTGATCCCGAGGTCTATATTCTCTTGGTCCACTCCTGTTTTACTTAGTCGATGTAACTCTTTAGTTTCCTCTTCTTTCTGATCAGCCTTTATGTAGGCTTAGCTATCTTCCAATCTGCGGCTCCTGGTATTAGTTATTACTTTAGCCTTTCATAGGCGCTGAGGGATATTCATGATAAAATCCTTTAACAATTCAATCCTTCGTCTATGACCTGGGCTCAATTATTTCTTTTAATGTATACTAGAATCTTCTATGGCTGTATATGTTGTAGGTATAAAACTTCAAACTCTTAAGTGCGTTCATAATGTCACCAGCTCGGAATCATTGATCGAATAATTCCTTTATTTCCTTCTTATCTTTCTTTAACGTAAGCTATTATTTTTCCTGGTCTTTATGCCCCTTGTTGCGTGCATACTTAGCTTACCTTAGTTCCTACGCATACCAGAGTTTTCATGCAACTCATATGATCTCGAATATTACTTTTAATTTTACTTCCCGTTCATTAGCCACGGTAGGTGCCACTTCCTTTGAAGTGCTTACAATGTTGTTGTGAGACTGTTGTTACACGAGCATTTCCTCTTTAGGTCGTTGTGCTTAGGTTGAAGCCTTCTTCCTTATTTCCTTAGCTAGTCTTTTGTTGTAGTACTTAGGGAGAACCCTTGACTCTTGTAAAGCTGTGAGCTTATTACGGACCCTTTCGATGTCCTTCCTTACCTATAATTATTCATAGTTATTTACCTCCATGCCCTTATGCCTGTAGGGCTGCTTCTGAACTGATTTTTTATTGTCTTCCATGTGGAACTCTCTTTTATATTCGTAATACTTATACGGTACCATTAACTATCCCAACTCCTATATGAATATTCCTCAAGGGTCATGATGTCATAACTGCAAGGGATAATTCCCCAGGTTGGGGTTCCCTATGTTTATCTTGCACGATTTGTTGATTTGTCTGCAACCTCTTGTCTGGCCATAACTAGGCTCCTCCTGAATCAACTATTAACTACTCGTTGGCTCATTCTCATATCATTACTCAGCGTAATATTTCTTGGGTTATTTCCTTTGTCTTAACTTACATCTTGCACTTGCTCCTTACTTTCAATAACATCCGGGGAATAAACCTTGACTTCCTTTCCTTGACGTCATGCTTGAAAATGTTCTGGAATTGTAGCATATCTGTAGGATTTAGATAAGTGCAATCTCATTCCTTCCTCATTTTTTTTGTCGCATTCTTCCTTTACCATTCCATAATAAAACCACTTAATTCTGACTTAAGACCACACACTCCATATTCCTCCCTTTTGGGGGGGGGGGGGGTACTCAGATTTAGTACTATGATGATTTACGTATAAATGTTTTATCTCTTCATATTTGGTGTCTTTTCACATCATCGTTGACCCTTAATCGCCTTGTGGTAATCCTTTTATACCAAGGATAACAAAATTCCTTACTCGCGAGGGTGACACTTAATGTAACTGGTATATACAGTTCCTTAAGCTTAACTTGGCCCACATTGCATGCTTTAGGGAAGCCTCTTCTTGAATGACCATTCTATGTATTTCTCATGAATCTTCTTCTATTGTCCATTCTACTATTGCTAGAACGAAATAAAAAATTCTCATGATGCCGACTATTATCCAATCACTTAGTCCCTAATTCATGTTTAGTTTATTTCGTTCATCAATCCATATTGGTTTTTCTATTACTCTGTGGTCTAACTTTTCCTTTTGGTAATCGCATCAGAGTTGCGAACTTATTTCTCGAAATGAGGATATGACTTTATGGCCTATATTCTTTTGCTGTCTCAAGGCCTGTCACCTCTCGTTTCTTTCTTCTATAGATTCTATAATACTATCATATTTTGATCTACTGTTTGTCATCCATGTATCACATCTTACTCATGATGCTTCATTATCTCTTTATTCTTATTTTTCTGCTAATATTTCTGCCTATCCTTTTATTTTGACAGCTTCAACAAGACATTCTTTCGCTTTTTACCTTCCCTTGCTCCATCTACTGGCTCTTCGGACTACCTAACATTCTCCCTCTACTAGGGATGGGAGCCATACTAAGGTAATATTTATCCCTTCAAGGTTTCTAGTTCCTATCTTTATAGTACTCATATCTAGCTGTACTATTTTAGTGTACACCATCTGGGTGTATTATAAGGAGATCTATTAGTACATTTGCAATATCCTTCGAAAATATAAACTAAAGCAAATAATTCATCCACCATTTTATCTCACTCTAACTCCAGCCGGATCGTGATATTATGTCCTTTTCTTAAACCATATTTGTTAGCTCCCATAGAGCATAACCCAAATTGGGGTGGCCAATTATAGATACCTCTGTTACTGTTGAAGGTAAGTCAAAATACTTATATCTCTCTTCCTGAATGGTAAATAAGGATAATCTTTATTAACTGGGTACCTCGTACCCTTCTTCACCTGTCTTCTTTTACTTGCTGCAACTCGTGTCTAACTTTTAATTCTGTTATTCCTTTTTACCATAAGATTGGATAAGTATTCTTTCCTAAAATTTCCTTATCAAGAAACGTACACCTTTTAGTACATGCATAATCTGCTAAAGACCTCTCATTTAATCATCATAAGCAAGATGCCAAACCGAGTTCCTCTAACTCAACACTTTCACAGCTATATCTCTTATCGATCGTCTTTCTGAATGTAGGCATCATCTTATTACAAATAGAAGTTTGGGATTTGAATTCTTATAAGTGAGCTCTACCACACGATCTAGAGTAAGAAGAAAGAGCGACAGTCCTAAATGCCCTGTAGCCTCCTTTTTATAAGTGTGGTGCACGACATACCCATAAACAAGACTCTACTAGACACGACTTGTAGACTTCCTAGGATAGAACTGTTCTGATACCACTTTTGTCACGACCCAAACTGATGGACCGCGATGGGCACTCGGTACCTTACTCAACCGAGTACTAGCGTAACATATCTTTCTTATTACATCATCATATACACGTGACATACAGGCCTAATAGGCCAACATGATCATTTATAAACTCAAAACATAGGCCGACAAGGCTGTACAATCTTTCACATACACGACATATGTCTACAAGCCTCTAAGAGTACATAAACGTCATACAGGTCGGGACAGGGCCCCGCCATACTAATCAGTACAGGTCCTAATCTTACTAACCACATAAGCAACTCCGGAGCAAATGGAGCTCACCAACACCTTCCGCTGAGCTGATAGCCTACTTGGAGGACTCTCGACCTGTCTATCAGGACCTGCGGGCATGAAATGCAGCGTCCCCAGGCAAAAGGGATGTCAGTACGAATAATTTACCGAGTATGTAAGGCACATAAATAAGTACATAACAGACATGGAAGAAATATAGAGTAAATGACTAAACCTGTAAGTCTGGATGACTCTGTAATTCATGAAATAATTATAGCGTCATGCATATGCGTATGAATGTCATGTCGTGCATAGGTACATGTTTCATAACATCATCATGCCTCTGAGGGCATCCCATCATATCATATCATATCATATCGGCCACTGTGGGAAAAATCATCAACATATACCAACCAATCAGGTGGTGGTGCGTATATAATGCCATAACCTTTCCCATATCCCATATACATGTATATATATATATGCGTATATAATGCCGTTTGAGTCATGGTTCAATGTACATATATAAATGCATGAAATGCATATGGAATACATTAATAAAATCTCTTGGTACGTTATAAGGCCATTACGCCCCTGATTAATATTATGAAATAAACTTTACCAACTTACGTATTTTTGAGACCCATGAACAGAGGATAAAATAATATGGTACATGGGGAATCAATAACATAAGCATCTCTAGTATTTCTATGAATAGATTCATTTATGAAAATTGTGCATTTGCCCGTTTCGTTTGTGTCGTATAGATCATGCCAAAATAAAAAAGGGATAAAATTAACATACCTGGACCGATTCTCTTGAAAATTCCTCTAACACACATCTTCCGTGACGAGCACGTAATGATGGATCGAAGTAGAGGAAAAATCCGTATGATATTATTGAGAAGGATTGCACCGTACTCAATTAGAATCGCAAAATCCCGTTATTATTACGTAGTATAACTTTGTATAAAATATCACATTTTTTAATTCTTGAAGATCCGTGAAAGCTCATGTTACTGAATTTTTGAAAGCTCACGTAATTGAATATGAAGCTCACATTGAAATGAAGCCTACGTTGAAATAAAGCTCACTTTGAAATGAAGCTCACGTTTCTTTAAGTTATAAATCTGATCTTTAATATGTCTTTTAGAATGGAAAGGTTGAAGGAGCTAATATAGATTGCTAACGTTCTTTCCCTTTTGAATTTGAAGACTTTGATATTCAAAGTCTTGGAAATGAAAGGAAGTGTTACCTTGTGACACCAAGGCAAGGAATGACTCTTAGTCATCTCTTGATAATGTGGCTAGCTGCCCCGTGGGCATGGGGGTGGGATGTTTAATCTTTATCTACTTATTAGGTAATTAGGTAATGTCCTGTTACCCGGTAATTAACCAATTACCCGCATAATTAAAAATTGTCTCAAATTATTTAAAATTATATTTATTCAATATACTTTATACGTTATACTACTGTGGTCATATGGTACCTTGCATGGTATTAGTCCATAATTATCGGGTATTTTAGCTCGGGCCATATTTTATCCAATATGCCAAACTTCGATGAAAATTTATTTTCTTTGACTTGTTTCCCCTCTCACCTTCACGAATTTAATCATCATTTGTTTAAAATAGCATAATCCTTATAATCTCCAAATAATCTCTTTCTCAAACTTACGTCGATTACCTTACGGCGAAACTTTAACATACGAAAATACGGAACGTAACATCTCATTTTCGAGCTTATCTCAATTTAATTATGGCGTACTTCCATGTACAAAAACATGGGGTGTAACATCCTTGACGGTTTCAGAGTTTCCCAAATTAACTATCTCAGTTCGTCCAAGTTGGACTTAGGTTTGTTCTCAAAATCCTCTACTTCTCTGATGATCTCTTCGGGTATTGCATCCTCTTCTTCAGAATCACTATCCTTTTGTTGCGTTGTTTCATTAGATGTCACAGTTGCCGGTTCATCGAGATATGAAATAGTAATGCTGTATGGATAAAGATACGAGAGAAAAGTGGTAATGATAAACATCAATTCTTTGAAAGCATTAAACAAAAGTGATTTTTCAAATAATTTAAATAACGTTTTGGAACATTGGAAATATTATTTAAAACAAAATGCAAAAAGGGAAATCTTTTTTCTAGAAAAGCAAGATTTAAACAATGCTGTTAAGCCTTGTTACCCTGGGAATCGTCGGGCCATCGATGTCTAACAGTCCAGTTCTTGAGGAATGCTCCTCTCTCCACAGCTTGGATGGTAGGGCCTTCCTCCTCCTCCTCCTCCTCGACAATTACACAACAGTCCATGTCATCGTCTTCCAAGAACAAATTTCTCAATGCCGCCAACGCTTCTTCCTCCTTTGATCCCCATATAATATCGGCTTGCTGGAAGGTCTAATTCAAGTGTGACACCGGCTGCTCAAGTGGATAGTATGGACCACGCCATGGTGGTGACCAATCTTGGTATTCTTGCCAGGTGTATTGGTATCCCAACCCAAAAGTGGTACCATGGTGCTTTGGTTGTATCAGTTTGGAGATATCCTGAAGATTCTTACCAATCCCCTTGACGGGCTCATATCCCATCCATGCTAGCGTTCTTGCTATCTTTCTACTCCACCACTTATCTTCTCAATTGCGTTGACCCGCTCGATATGATGGTAGGTTTCTCCACCTAACCTTCTCATGTTTCAATCACCGGGATAGTCTTACTAGTGTAAATAGGGTTGCTCCCATCTCCATGGATAATTACTTCCTGGTGGTTCCATTCGAACTTCATGGCCTGATGTAAAGTAGATGCTACAGCCCCAGCGACGTGTATCCATGGTCGTCCCAACAACAGATTGTAAGAGACGGATATATCCAGTACATGAAACTCAACATCAAACCATGTAGGGTATCTGCAGGCAGAGATTAGTTTCTCCAATGGTAGCTCTCTAAGACCCGTCGAATGCTTTCACATTCATAGTTCCCTCTCGTATCTCATGTAGGCCTTTGCCCAACCTCTTCAACGTTGTCAATGGGAAAATGTTAAGGCTGGATCCTCCGTCAATCAAAACTCTGGCGATAAACTTATCTTCGCATTGCACTGTGATGTGATGCTCTGTTGTGATTCAACCCTTCAGGCGGCAGCTCGTCCTCGTGGAAGGTGATTTTGTGGCTCTCTAGGACATGCCCCACCATATTGGCCATTTATCCACCAGTGATGTTGGGTACATATGCTTCACTGAACACCTTCATTAAAGCATTCCTGTGTGCCTCAGAATTTTGCAGCAGTGACAAGATAGATATCTGAGCGGGAGTCTTGTTCAGATTATCAATGACAGAGTACTCCCTTGAATGTACCTTCCTCTAGAGGTATCTGGACCAGTCCCAATGACGGGGAGTTTGTTAGAAGCTTGCTTACTGGTTTCTCCTAAGTGTTCAGGTGTATAAACCATTCCTGTTCTGGTCATTCCTTGTGCATCGCCGGATTCTTCTGTCTTTGACTTTCCCTTTCTTCTAGCCTCGACCACATAATCCCAGAGTACAACATTAGAACTGGAGGGTGGTGTGGATTCCACCGTTACAATGAAAGGTATGGCCACCTCCACTTCAAATGGAGTGAGTATTGCTGGGGGTGAAGTTACTTCTACTTCTAAAGGAATCGATGCGGCTACCTCAACTCCAACTGGTGGCCGTGCCTGCACCACAATGGGATTGAGTGGGACTACAGGTTTCTTAGGATTTTCATCTTCACGAATAAGCCCAATTGATCCCTCGGGATCCCACTCTTCATCAGTTTCTATCACATTGACCCCTCCACCCCTAGGATCTGGGAGAGGATTGTTGCGGACATTGGGTGTAGTTTACTTTGCCTGTATGACCTTATTATTAATCAGTGTTTGGATCTTGTCTTTAAAGGTTCGACACTCGTCAATAATGTGTCCCTTCATACCGGAATAATATGCACAGGTCTTGTTTGGATTGACCCATTGAGATGAATTCTCCATGGCCACATCGGGAATAAGGGTGACATATCCAGCGACTTTCAACCTTTCGTATAACTGGTTGATGGGTTCAGCAATGGCGGTGTACTGCCTGGGTGGTTTGCGGTCAAAATTAGGCCTGGGTTTTTGGTAGTTTGGACGAGTTAGAGGTGACTGATAATAGGATGGTTGGGTGTTATAGGTGTGGTAGGCGGTATCAGGTTGGGAATATCTGGGAGGTGATTATTGGTATGTGGGTGGAGGTGTTTGGTATGTGAGTGGAGGGGTCTGGTATACAAATCGAGTTTTGGGTCCCTGGGCAACCATTATTGTTCCCGCATATTTCTTCTTCGATATACCACCTGATTACAATGCTTTATTCGTGGCCTGCAGTGCCTCGAAATTTGTCACCATCCCGCTTTTAATACCCTCTTCAATCCTTTCTCCGAGTTTGATGATATCAGAGAACTTATGGTTCTCAATAACCATTAGCCTTTCATAATACTGTGGATCCTGTTCCTTGACAAAGTACTTGTTCATCTGTTCCTCGTCTAATGCTGGTCTAACCTCGGCTGCTTCCGACCTCCATCGAGTAGCATACTCGCGAAAAGTCTCAGTTGGCTTCTTCTTTATGTTCTGGATATAGAAGACATCCGGTGTATTCTCCGTATTAAATATGAACCTGTCCATGAAATTGGACGCCATGCTCACCTAATTGGCCTACTTCTTAGGATTCTGGCTTATGTACCAGGAAAAAGGCATCACCTGTAAGACTCCTCATGAAGAGCTTCATTCGAATCCTTTAATCTTTTCCGACCCCCACAAGCTTGTCACAGTAAGTCCTCAGATGAACCTTGGGATCACCCATTCCATCAAATATTTCGAACTTGGGAGGTTTGTAACCCTTTGGTAGTTCCACATCTGGTTGCATGCATAAGTCATCATAGTTCAGATCTTCTATTCCTTTAGCCCCTTCAACACCTTGAACCCGACTTGTCAACTTCTTGAGCTCTTCAGCCATGTTCTTGATGAGCAGGTCATTCTCAACTGATTCTGGTGTATAGGAGATTGGTTGAGTGGAGTGAGGTAAGGTTTCTACGTATATAGGGTTGTTCTGGTGAAGGCCAGGATTTTGGGCATAATGATGATCATTGGTGGAGTTTTGGATTTCGACAATAATTTGTGGGGTATATTGGGGAGTATAGTAGGTGTTTTGTGGGTATTGAGTAGGGAGATGCTGATTTTGAGGAGGGGTTGTATACTAGTGAGGTGCGGGAGGATTCTGTGGGTGTTTGTTGGGTGTGTTCTGATGTGGTGCAGGGTTCTGGGTGTCGGGGATATTCAATGTGAGGGAGAGATTTGCCAAGTTATGGAACTGCTCAAGCTCGCCCTGTAGTGCGCGTATCTTTTGCTCAAGCCGTAAAACCAAATCATTTAGGGCCTGAGTGCCCCGACCATCGAAAGTTATCCCGTTATCAACATGTGCAGTGTTGTCTGTTCTGATGCCATTCATATCATCCATTTTAGCTTTCCCTTTGTCTTTCAATACACTTGGAGGAGGAAAAGGTGGAGGGACCCTAGATCTGGTATGATAAGATGATGATGCCAGTATGCGTGAACCAACCTTGGGGAATGAGGATAATTAAAAAAGGAAAGAAATAAAACACAAAAAAAGTAACCAAGTTAGTAAGGGTTCCAAGAAGAGTATTTGCAATATGCGGGAATGTAAATTTGCGTCCTAATTTGGGAGCCTCGTTGTGCCCGAGGTAGGCCTAGCGACAAGTTGATTTGGAGAATTTTAGTGCCAATAATTGCCTCATTTCATTAATGTAAAAGCAGATAAATCTAAAATGACACTAAATAAGACAAGTCACTAATGCCACTTGGCCTTATTACATTTGAAAAAGCAGGTAAACCTAATCTGCTTGGTCTTAGAAGGACCTTCCCCAGGCTTGATCTTCTTGGCTCTGTCGATTAGGTTCCCCATGTTTTGCATGCCCAACAACAGGTATACTCTCGCAAGATGTCCTCCTTCGTTTCTCTCAGCATTCTGGCATTCGGCGACTCGTTTCCTCGTCTTCCCCTCCAGCTCCATCAGACCATGCTCCATATACTCCAGCCTTTCATTAGATTTGATATCCTTTTCCCTCCATTCATTGATCAGTTCCATATCAGTCTTGTGTTGCTCCAGATGCTCGGCCTCAGACTCATGAACCCTTTTGCGCAGTTTATTGTATTTCGCTTAGGCTTCAGCAACTTTGTCTATGACCCTGTTTCCTCGACCGATTCCCGGCTCAACTGCCCCTGATATTCTGTCTTCCAACCATGATAGGTAAAAGCATACATGCCCAGCGTGGTACCTGTCTGGCTCGATGGTGTCCCTTTCCACAATGACCTTTAGATGCCACATATGCTGAGCTTCACATTTGTACGGGATGTCGTCATCCTGAAAATCTACCTTGTAATGACTCGTTTTAGAAACTCGCGGTATTATGACTTGCTTCCTGCCTGCCTGTCTCAGAACCTTGATGGGAACATAAGGGTATATGTCCCTTAACCCTATCAACACCAAGTACAGAGCGTCCCTAGATCTGATGATGAACTCACTGGTAAGGAACCGTTCGAACATCCATTGAACCTGGTCCTCAGTCAAATTGTCAAGAAACTGCGTCCATTCTGTAGCGTTTTCCGGTTGAGCAAACCTGTCTGGGATGTAAGTCATTCTCTTAGGGTGATGGAAGGCTATATGATCATTCCACACCCTTCGTGAAAACTCTTGACGATATTGACCCCTTTGGAGATGCTCCAATAACCAAACCTGTAGTAGTAGATTACAACCCTCAAAGTGTTTGAATCCCTTCTAGCAGTGGTCCAAGGGCCGGTAGATGTCAGCTATGATCATAGGGACAATGGATATGTTTGCCCCTCGATCCCCTTCATTAAGGTCTTGGCTACCATAGCCAGTCTAGTGTGAATCCTGTCCCTTTTGATTGGAAATACTATCATGCCCAGGAAGCAAACAACGAACACAAAAAAACCCTGCGGTGAATATGATCCAAGGAAGTGATAGAGAATTCATCATGGAAGATACGATAGGATTTCTATGACCATATCGTTCATACAGATAGTCAAAGGGTATGTAGGACTCCTTTAGGCACTCCAAATCATCGTTCTTTTTAAAACCCATCATTTTAAGTGTAAAGACCCGTAAAATTTCTTAACTAAAAACAATGAACGAATAGGTCCCCATGTTGTTATAACTGTGGAAATTCTTAAAACGACCCTTTTTGAAGTAAAAAGCACCCCGGGACTTAAAAGATGAAATTTTCTAGAATTGCACGGATCTGCGGTCCACTATGCGATCGCAGACCAGGTATGCATACCGCATAGTGGTCGCACACCTGGACAGCCTGCTGTCCAATTTGAGGACAACTATGCGGCCCAAGATGCGATCGTATTTTAGGAATGCGGACCGCATAGCTGTCGCATCCTTGCACCTCCATTTTTGCGCAGGAGGTTATGCGACACACTATGCGATCACATAAAAGGTATGCGGACCGCATAGTGGTCGCATACCTGGGCAGTCCGGTTCCCATTTTGGCCCATTTGAGGGACATTTATGCGATAGGAATGCGGACCGCATAGCAGGAATGTGATCGCATTCCTGACCGCATTTCCTGCTTGGGGGCTTCTAATTTCTAATTTTAAAACCCAACCCCCAGTTTAATAAACCCTCCCCCCCTTAATTTTAAAAGACTATCTGATCAGAATAGAGATAAGTGAGAGTGCGTTCTAGTGAGAGAAGTCCTCATCTTCCCCCAATTGGTCCTCCATCTCTACTCAGGCCTGGAATTAATCGAGTAGTCGTCATCTTCTTCACTATAAATTGTAAGTCTTCACCCTATTTCCCCAAAATTCTCAGATTTTAGTTAGAATAGAACACACATAGGTTGGTTCTTGAAGAGGAAAGTTAAGACCTTGCATGCATGTGAATAATCTACTATAATCCAGCAAAAGGAAGTAGGCTAGGGCAAACTTTCACTAAAAGGGGGGCTAGTTAATCTAAAGGACCATATAGTATTTGATAAAATGCCCAAATGAGTTCAAGGTTCCTAACTCTAAGTTTGAATGTGTCACATTGTAAATTAGATTGAAGACGTTAGAAGGTCCGATTATTTGGGATAGAAATTAAAGGGAAATTCCAACTCGAGGTATGTATGGCTAACTTTAATTTTTGTAGAGTCACCTTGTTGGTGTCCGAGCATTCTATATGAGTTCCTTGCTTATGCATATGTGAAATGATAGTTCTAAGGTGTTTAGGCGTAAGAATTTGTTCTCTGATTGTCTTAGTTGATTTTCATGCCACCATGATATGTGAAATTGTGAAAGGTGATTCTTTGTGCTTACTCTATTATGTGAAAACTCGTTAAATGCTTGAACATATTGGGATAAAAGGATGTGCTACTGAATGAAAGAAATGATAACGAACCCAATTGTTGAATTTATCTAAGTGCTAAAGGGTGTGTAGTAAATGATGGGAAAGAATTGTAGATTGATTTAATTGAGCTAAATGACTGTGACAATACCGTATGTGACTCACTGTTTGGTAAGGATTATTGTGCCCTTGATTCCTCTTGGTTATTGGTTGTTATAAATTTATGCTCTTGATGATGAAAATCCTTGTGATTGAATTGTTGGTTGTTGTTGTTGCTATCAAATGTGATTGTACGGTGGGATCGGGTTGCGCGCCGCAACAGAAGAAATAAGGGTGAAATGTGATTGTACTGTGGGATCGAGTTGCGCGTCGCAACAGAAGAAATAAAGTTGAGAAGTAATAAGGGTGAAATGTGATTGTACGGTGGGATCGAGTTGCGCGCCGCAACAGGGGAACAATTGAAATAGAAACTGTGAAAACCTCATTTGTGATTCTCTGTATCTCTGTGCAATATTTGTTTGGTTTCTTTAACTTCCTCTTAAATGTGTATTGTTTGGTTTTACATAGAGTAAAGTTTGTTCATACATACTAGTACTATTCCATGGTACTAACGTCCCTTTTTCCGGGGGCACTACATCTTTTATATGGATGTAGGTGGTCGTATAGCAGGTAGATCCGACCGCCGATAGTGGTGCCTCCTCTTCATCCCTTCAGCGGTTCTGGTGAGCCCCATTCCCTCTCGGGGCCGTGTGTAGACTGTATCATTCTCTTTTGTATATGTTATGTCTTTAAAGGTATAGCTGGTGCCTTGTTGCCGGTAAGTCTATGTAAACTCTTAGTACTCTTAGAGGCTCCGTAGACATTATGTGGATTGTATATATGTATTTTGGGTAGTTGTCGTACTCGTTCGCAATCACGATCCCGTATCGGGGGTGTTGTATTTTAGAATATATGTTTTGGAAAGATTAAATGTTGAAAATGTTAAAAGAAGAAAGGAATTTATGTTGTAAACGCATTTTTTGATTCTATTTTACTGTTTCGTCTATAAAATGTACATTTGTGTATTCATATACTTATCGATGTTAGCATTGAACAATTTAACTGGGATACCTGAGCCAGAGGTATTAGTACTTACTATTAAGTAAAAGTTACTATTTGAATATTCTTCACCTTACGACCATGGGAACCAATAAATTTGGATGAGACGGAATTCGTCATCTAAAAATAACGTGAAAAAGTTTAACAATTACGTGCAAAATATCAGGAATTTCAGAATATTTTTGTTGTTTTCGAGCTAAAGCACTAACTTTTTAACCACTACATTATTGGGATTCTAAAAGCCTGAAAACTCACAAATGGGTCTTTTGATTGGTTGAAATTTATGACAAATTAATTATTGAGGTCCATTTGGAAATATAATTTTGAAGTTGTGATTAAAATTTAAAGTTAATTGGTGAAGATTTGAGTTATTTGGTAATTTTTTTTGTGAGTTGAAATTCGTCAGAGATGAACTTAGTTTTTGTATACGACAAAATACAATACTATTATAAGTTTATAATATTGTATACCGGGTGTATAAACACATATGAGGAAATCATTGGCTATGCGAATGTAAACTTAAAAACATGGCTATGTAGGTGCAATATAGTGCGGTGGACTGTATTTTTATGAAAAAATCCATGCGAAGTGCAGCAATAGTGCCCGCTATTAAAAATACATCCATAATTTACACTTGTATTTAAAATTAGCTAATTCACCCAAAGTTTAGGACTAAGTATCCTGAATATTTAGGATTTAATATCCTGAATTTTTTAGCTGCTAATTTGAAATTCAGGATTAAGTGTCATGAATTTTTGAACTACTAATTTAAAATTCATGACATAAGATTCGAACTTCAGGATATAATTTTCGAACTTTAGGACACGATGTCTTGAAGTTTGAATTTTAAGGTTTAAACTCTAGGACGTCGTATCCTGAAGTTAAAAAAAATTGACTAATCTCTAAATACATTGTAAACTATAGATATATTTTAAACAACATACTTAAAAGTGGCTACATGGTGTCATTTCCTCCAAATATCCTTTAGAATTTAATGAAATAAATATACGAAGAGAGGGGTTCAAACACATAATACATAGTAAAAATTGCACGGGGCGCCCTATTTTGTCGCCCCCATTTAACCTATACCCATTTTTTTTAAAACTTTTAACTTGTATCCACTTTTTATATAACTTCAGCCCCCTTTCTCCTCCTCCTTCTCCTCCTTCGTTTTCTTCTTCTTCTTCTTATGATGATGATGATGATGATGATGATGCTGATGCTGATGATGATGATGATGGTGATGTTGGTGTTGCTATGGAACTTCAGTTCATGAGATGATTGCGATAAATATGTTTATCAAATTATTTAAAAATAAATTATAAATAATTACGTAAGTAGTAGACAATAATTTATGAATATTTCCACGTACGTAGGTTAGTAGACAATGATAATTCTGTTCTTTTCACGTTTATTGTTTCCAAAATTTATGATTTAGATACTGTTGGCAATCTGGTTTATGATAATTTATGATTTATTTATCTCGTATGTTAGAAAGCTTTTTCAAAAATTTCAGCTTATATAGTGCTGAAGTTTTTACATATGAACTAAATAACTTCAGCTCTAGAGCTGAATTTCGCCAGTTACAAAACAAAAACTTCAGTTCTAGAGCTGAAGTTCGCCAGTTACAAAACAAAAACTTCAGCTCTAGAGCTGAAGTTCGCCAGTTACAAAAACAAAAACTTCGCCACTTACAAAAACAAAAACATCAGCTCTAGAGCTGAAGTTCGCCAGCTACAAAAACAAAAACTTCAGCTCTAGAGCTAAAGTTCGCCAGTTACAAAAATAAAAACTTCAGCTCTAAAGCTGAAGTTTGCCACTTACAAAAATAAAAACTTTAGCACACTTGGTTCAACACACTTGCTACTTCAGGCCCGTCTAATAGAATGCTGAAATTTTGCGTGATTGCCTTTGCTACTTCAGTCCCGTATGCTGAAGTTATGCGAAAAAACGGGTACACTTGCAATTTTTTTCGCAAAACGGGCACAAGCTAAAACGTGACATAAAAATCGGGTATAGATGCAAATGCTAGTAATAAGTAAAGGCATGATGTTACTCAATTTCGCTCTCACTGGTATATTTTACAATGTATTTTATATGTTTTAAATAATATTTATTTGGAATATGTTCTTGCATTATTATTCCATGACATATTTTAAATATCAATCTATTATACTTAGTATCAAATTATTATCATCGAGGTTTTATACAAATATTTTTATTTCATATTATAAGAAGTTTTAGTAAATTTTATTTTTTAATTGATAAATATTTATTTGTTATTTTCTTAAATTTATTAATGAATGATTAATTGTCCAAACTAATTATCTATATTTTCATGCATATTTTATACTATTCCACATTAGTTTATACAATTATATTTATATTTTATACCACTTATTTAATAGTCTATGTTTTACAAATAATTGTACTTATTATTCTATTTGGGCCAAAATAGCATTTTTTTTGTATTTTTGCAAATACTATTTACTATTTTTAAAGTGTTAATTCCATAAGTAACATTTTTATCATTTTTATTAATTATTTTATAATTTATTTTATTATTTTTTGTATTTTTTTTAATTATGGCCCAACATTGGTGTAAAATTCGTAAAAATTGCACGGGGCGTCCTATTTAGGCGCCTCTCTTTAATTTGTACCCGCTTTGTTTTTGTGTTTGCACCGGTACCCGTTTTTTTTGTTAAAAGCCTTTCGAAAAGACAATATTACCCTTTTACAAGTAGTCAAGCTTCCTCTACTTCCATTCCTATACTGTATACTCACAAATACTCTCTTTCTCTCTCTCTCTCTCTCCCGTTCTTCACTTACGATCGTCATTGTGCTTTGATATTCATCGCTTCAACTCTTTGTTCTCCAACAATATTACATATAATCACAGGTACATTACAGTTATTTTTATCTTTTTTTTTTTTTGTGATACTCATGTTTTTTTATTTTTTTATTTTTTATGTTCATGTTTGATCGGTTGTTAGGGGTTAGTTCTATAGTGATTTTGT